>SJYD01055980.1:38021-48168 GCA_006408635.1 Nanger granti
CTGGTTTTGATAGTTCCCACACCCATTTGCATCCCCACAGGGAGTGTAGGAGAATCCCCTTTGGCTTCCATCCTCTTCAGCCTCTATTCTGTGTAGATTTTTAGACAGGGGTCACTCTGACCTGTGGGAGGGGAATTTTCATGGAGTTTTGATTTGCGTGGATTTAATACATTCTGACGAGCTTCAGTCTATGGGATTGCGAAGAGTAAGACACAACTGTGCAACTGAACTGAATACATAGTGAGATGGACAAACTTCTCATGTCATGTTTTATACTGTACAGAGTGACTACAGTTTATCTCTTGACACTGCTTTCTTGAAAGTTGGCCCTGTTTGTTTTTCATGGAGTTTTGATTTGCGTGGATTTAATACATTCTGACGAGCTTCAGTCTATGGGATTGCGAAGAGTAAGACACAACTGTGCAACTGAACTGAATACATAGTGAGATGGACAAACTTCTCATGTCATGTTTTATACTGTACAGAGTGACTACAGTTTATCTCTTGACACTGCTTTCTTGAAAGTTGGCCCTGTTTGGAATTCCTGTCTGATGATCTACACTGGGATATGACTGGAAGGGAGCCGGGTCATTTACAGTCCCACCATCCTTGCAAATATGAAGACCGAAGCAGCATTAGGTTTAAAGTTTGTTTTTGTTTTTGTTTTGTTTTGCTTTTTCTGGAAGACGGTTTGAAGGAAACAATAATCCTTCCTGCCCCACTTTGGTCCTCAGTCATTGAGGTTCATGGAAATGTCTGTTCATTGATTGTCAGCTAGAGTGGAATGTGCCAAGGCTTGAGTCTCATTTCTCCTTTCCCCTTACCCAGGGTCCCCAGAACACATCCCAGTTTGTGGACACCACTCTGCAGAGGGTGCTGTCATCTGTAAGTATGGGTGACCCTAAGGATGGAGGCTAGAGGTAGGAACCCCAGCCTTGGGGACATGGAGTGTCCAGGGGACCTTGCAAACCTGTTCCAGCCTGGAGGCTCCACCAATTCTTGGATGATGTAAGTTTGGTTTCTTTTCAAGAGGTCCCACCTGCATCTAGAGATCGGATGCTCATGCAGAAGGAAGGAGGTACCCCAGTTTCATTGTGGGTTCACATTTCCTGCCCCATGCTCCCAGTTCCATCTGCACTGAGACCTTCTAGGCTTGGGGCAATAACCAGGTCAGTATCCAGGGAAGTGACAACATCCAGGTTACCATGGCCTGAGGACAGTAGAGTCAGCCTTTCTGATTCCTTTTTTGTGCTTTTATTTCCTAATTTAAATTGGCGTATGTAGTTGAATGACAAGTTTGTGGGTGTTTTTTTTGGTTTGTTTGTTTGTTTGTTTGTTTTTATTTGGATCAACAGCAATTTGATTCACTTGTACGTAGATGTGTATGTCTTCTCTTCCAGGTTCTTTTCCAAGATAGGATGTTACAGTGTTGAATAGGATTCCTATTGACACAGTGGTTCCTGGTGGATTGTTGTTGTTGTTGTTTTAAATAATATTGGCTTCCCTATGTTAGACTGAATCAGTTCTTTGCTCCTTATTTCACTTTTTTTTTTTTCTTTCTGGGGACCACTGATTATCTTCTGAGTCTGTGAGACTGTTTTTCTTTGGTAAAGAAGTTCATCTGTATCCATTTTTAGATCTCAGCTACAAGTGGTATCTTTTGCTAATATCCCTCCCTCTCTCCCTCGCCTCACTTGCTATGATCATCTCTACTTTATGTCCTGAGATCTCCCATGGCATTCTTTTCTTCTTGTTATGGCTGAGTGATGGTTCACCATCTATGTACTCCATCTTCTTTATTCCTTTTAGACGTCTTTGTTTGAAAATATTTTCCCATTCTGAAGACTGTCTTTCTCTTTCATTTAGGGTTTCTTTGCTGTGCAAATGCTTTTAAGGTTAACTTAGTCCTGTTTTCTTAGTTTTGGTTCATTTTTCATTATTCTGGGCACACTTGGTAGAATTAATGTTGCAGCACTTACCCTTTATATTGTCCTCAAAACTGCATAGTATCCGTCTGACATTTAGATCTCTATCTTTTTTGAAGTTTATATTTGTGTATGGCTTGAGGGATATTCTAATTTTATTCTGGTTTTCAATATCGATGCATGTCCATGCTCTCCTTCATAGTGACTTTCATTTTAGCAATGGAGGGGGATGTTTCCCTTTTCTTCATGGCACCGGGCAGATTCAACCTTTGTAGAGTGCTTGACAATCACTATTCTGATTGGTGTGAGGTGATACTGAACACCCTTCCCTAATATGTAGCAATTTTGACATATTTCCATGTGATATTTTTTAAGTGTGAGTTAAATGTACCTGTTGAAATTGGCTTTGTGACGGTCTACCCAGTTATGGATACTTTTTTGTTGACCATGCCTAGGAGACTCCAGGAGATCAGTTCTTGTTTACTTAGAAATGCTTGGACCTTATGAACATTAAATGCCCATCTACACGATTTTCTGTTGATGGGCGGGACTCTGGCCCCACTTGTTGTTTTACTTGAGACCAAACTATGGTAGAGGTACTGAAGACAATGGCAAACTCCTTCCAAAGTTTCCAGTGCCCCTGATACTGCAGGAGGCTACGACTGACCCGTGACTCTGCTGGAGCCCCTTGGGCACTCACAAGCAAGTCTGGGTCAGTCTCTTGTGGGGTCACTGCTCCTTTCTCCTGGGTTCTGTTGTGCACAGATTTTGTTTGTGCCCTCCTTGAGTCTGTTTCTCTAATTCAGTGGAAGTTCTATGATCAAATCCCAATGGTCCCCAAAGTCTAACTCCCTTGGGATTCTCGGTCCATTTGCCAAGTCCCCAGGTTGGGAAATCTGGAGGAGAGGTAGTGTGTGTACAGACCTGGAAGGGATGGAGCTGCGGTGGTCTGTGTGCTAACCTGGTATGGATGGAGGTGGGGTGGTCTTTGCACTGGTATGAATGAAGGTGGGGTGGTCTGTGTATTGACCTGACATGGATGGAGCTGGGATGGTCTGTGTGCTAACCTGCCATGGATGGAGCTAGGGTGGTCTTTGCACTGGTATGAATGAAGGTGGGATGGTCTCTGTGTTCACCTGGCATGGACGCACCTGGGGTGGGCTGTGTGCTGACCTGGCATGGATGGAGTGGGGTTGGTCTCTGCACTAACCTGGCATGGATGAAGCTGAGATGGTCTCTGGACTGACCTGTCATGGATGGAGCTACGATGGTCTGAGTGGTGACCTGACATGGATGGAGCTGGGGTGGTCTGGGTGCTGATCTGGCATGGATGGAGCTGGGGGGTATCTGTGCACTGACCTGGCATTGGATGGACCTGGGGTGGTCTGTGCACTAACCTGGCATGGATGGAGTTGGGGTGGTCTGTGTGTTGACCTGGCATGGATGGAGCTGGGGTGGTCTGTGTGCTTACGTGGCATGGATGGAGCCTGGGTGGTCTCTGTGCTGACCTGGCATGGATGGAGCTGGGGTGGTCTGTTTGCTGACCTGGCATGAATGGATTAGTCTGGGGCCAATCTATGTGTTCCTAATAGACAAGAATTAAGCTGTGGTTGACTAATGAGTGGGAGAGCTTGTTTATGATCAGGCAGGGAGGACGCATATACCTGGAGCTTTTACTTTACCTATGTCTCATTTGTTAATTTCTGTTGTTCAGTTTTTTGGGTTTTAGCCATGTTCCTTCATCTTCTGGATGTTTATCTGTCATTTCGTTTTGTTGAATTTACTGTGTTTGTGATCCCTTTCTTGGTTGAAAGGCTGCAGTTCCTCTTAACTATGGAATTTATCTCTCCTGAGTGGGATTGAACCAATGCCATGTGATGGTTTCCTGGTTGGCAGAATTCGTGTGTGTGCTTTGGTAGGTGGAGCTAGATCGTGTCTTTCAGAAAGGAAGTGGCTGTGTCCACTGGTGTGGTTTGGAATGTATCAGTTCAGTATGCCTTTGAGCAGCCAGTCTGCTGATGTGCAAGACTGCACCCCTATCCGGCTGAAGGATAGGTGAGGGGTGTTTGGTATCAGAGCTTGCTGGCTTTGCGGTGTGGCTTAGTCTTAGTCTTGAGATGGAGGCTTTTGTGAGAGCATTCACCTATTAATGTTGTGTGGGGCCAGGAGTTCTCTAGTGATTAAAATTCATGAAGTCGTTAGCCATCAGCCACTTCCTTCCCCAGGGGATTTTCCTCACCAAAAAATCAAAGCCAGGTCCCTTGCACTGCCGGCAGATTCTTTGCTGTCTGAGCCCCCAGGGAAGCCCTTAGAAAATGCCTGATGTCACTGATTAAATATTACACAAATATGTGTTGAAACTGCAGTGTATAGTGATCAATAGCAGAGCTTGACTATCATGATAATTATTGTTATTTGACAAGTCTTTGCTGTCAGATTATAGCCGGAAGGTGTATGGTAGGATATAGGAACACAGTACAGTTTCCAACTGTGTGTTCATCTGAAACTTTCTTAGAGTGACGGCAGGTCGTCAATTACCTTCTAATGACAGTGACAGGATTTTTCATTGCTTTGTGTGTGTGTGGATTTTTAACCTTCCTTTGTTTTCTCATATATTTGTTGTTGTTGTTTCTTGGCTAAATCATTTTAGACTCTTTGTGAACATACGGACTGTGGCCCACCAGGCTCCTCTGTCCATGGGATTTCCCAGGCCAATAAAAAGAAAAGCCAGTTCTGGGGAAAGAACACATGGGCAGAGACCTCTGAGGAGACAGAGATGGGAAGGCTGGCCAGGAGGGGATGAGAGGTAGAAAACTTTGGGTTTATGTGAGGTCTGGGCAGGAACTATGGCCCCCAGGCCTGGCCGTGGACACTGCCCCAACACCTGTCTGCTGCCCTCTGTCTGTCCTGCCCCACTTTTGCCAGGAGCTCTGGGGTATAGACTGTGGCACTTGCTGAGCTCTAGACACAGCNATGGCCCCCAGGCCAGGCCGTGGACACTGCCCAACACCCGTCTGCCTGCCCTCTGTCTGTCCTGCCCCACTTTTGCCAGGAGCTCTGGGGTATAGACTGTGGCACTTGCTGAGCTCTAGACACAGCCGTCTGCTTGCAGGTGTGTGGAAGGGATGGAGTGCTCTTAATGACTTGCTACTACCTGGAAAGTGGGACCGAGAGGCTGGGGTTAACCTGGCTCCTAGGAACTGAGAGCCCTACATCAGTCCCAGAGCCAGAGGTGAGACCAGAGCTGCTGAAGAAGGAGGCAAGAAGATTTATTGAAAAACCAGTGAAATTGGTTATTAGAAAGAAGCACTGAAAACACTACAAACAAAATTCTGATATGAACTAAAGTGTAAAGCACATGTGAAATATTGTTGTCATTGGTATTTTGAAGAAAGCTGGATTAAATGTGTTCTAAAATCAGCATATTTATCCCAGAACTTTCAGCTTTATTTCCGCCACACAGCATCAGCAGCAAGCAGTGGCTGTGACACGCTGGAGCAGTGAGCACCTGAGAGGAGATACCCAGTGCCCAAGGTCAGGGGTAGCGGTTGTGGGGAGACACTCCAAGTTCAAGGTAAGTTGTGGTCTAATTATATGGACCACAGCTTGTCTAACTCAATGAAACTATCAGCCATGCCTTGTAGGTCTGCCCAAGAGGGATGGGTCCTGGTGGAGAGTTCTGACAAAAGTGGGCCACAGGTGAAGGGAATGACAAGACACTTCAGTATTCTTGTCTTGAGAACCCCATGAACAGTATGGAAGGCAAAAAGATAGGACATTTAAAGATGAGCTCCTCAGGTCGGTAGGTGGCCAATATGTTCCTGGAAATCAGTGGAGAAATAACTCCAGAAAGAATAAAAAGACAGAGCCAAAGCAAAAATAGTAGCCAGTTGTGGATGTGAGTTGTGATGAAAGCATGGTTTAATACTGTAAAGAGCAATACAGCTTAAGAATCTGGAATGTTAGATGAATGAATCAAGGCAAGTTGGTTGTGGTGAAACAGGAGATGGTAACAGTGAACGTCGACATTTTAGCAATCAGCAACTAAAATGAACTGGAATGGATGAATTTAACTCAGATGACCATTATATCTACTACTGTGGGCAAGAATTCCCTTGGAAAAAAATGGAGTAGCCATCATAGTCAAAAAAAGAGTCCAAAATGCAGTGCTTGGATGCAATATCAAAAATGACGAAATGATGTCTGTTAATTTCCAAGGCAAACCATTCAATATCATGGTAATGTAAGTCTGTGCCCCGACCAGTAATACTGAAGAAGCTGAAGTAGAATTGTTCTGTGAAGACCTACAAGACCTTTTAGAACTGACACACAAAAAACATGTCATTTTCATTATAGGGGAATGGAATGCCAATGTAGGAAGTCAAGAAACATCTGGAGTAACAGGCAACTTTGGCCTTGGAATACAGAATGAAGCAGGGCATAGGCAAATAAAGTTTTGCAAAGAGAGCACACTGGTCATATCAAACAGTCTCTTCCAACAACCCAAGAGAAGACTCTATAAATGGACACCACCAGGTGATCAACACCACAATAAAATTGATGATATTCTTGCAGCCAAAGATGTAGAAGTTCTATACAGTCAGCAAAACAAGACCAGGAGATGACTGTGGCTCAGATCATGAACTCATTATTGCCAAATTCAGACTCAAATTGAAGAAAGTAGGAAAAACCACTAAATCATTCAGGTATGACCTAAATTAAATCCCTTAAGATTATACAGTGGAGCTGAGAAAGAGATTTAAGGGACTAGATCTGACAGAGTGGCTGATGAACGTTTGTTGGAGGTTTGTGACACTGTACAGGAGGCAATGACCAAGACCATCCCCAGGAAGAAGAAATGCAGAAAAGTCAAATGGTTGCCTGAGGAGGCCTTACAGATAACAGTGAAAAGAAGAGAAGTGAAAAGCAAAGGAAAAGAGTAAAGGTATACCCATTTGAGTGCAGTTCCAAAGAATAGCAAAAAGAGATAAGAAAGCCTTCCTGAGTGATCAGTGCAAAGAAAGAAGAAAACAACTGAATGGGAAAGCATAGAGTTCTCTTCAAGAAAATCAGAGATATGAAGGGAAAGTTTCCTGCAATGATGGGCTCAATAAAGGACAGAAATGGTATGGTAGAAGAGAAGTGAAAAGCAAAGGAAAAGAGTAAAGATATACCCATTTGAATGCAGTTCCAAAGAATAGCAAAAAGAGATAAGAAAGCCTTCCTGAGTGATCAGTGCAAAAAAGAAGAAAACAATTGAATGGGAAAGCGTAGAGTTCTCTTCAAGAAAATCAGAGATATGATGGGAAAGTTTCCTGCAGTGATGGGCTCAATAAAGGACAGAAATGGTGTGGACAAAGGAGAAGTAGCAGATATTAAGAATAGGTGGCAAAGATACACAGAAAAATCTATACAAAAAAGATCTTCATGACCCATATAATCATGATGGCGTGATCACTAGTGATCACTCACTGAGAGCCAGACATCCTGGAATGTGAAGTCAAGTGGGCCGTAGGAAGCATCACTATGAACAAAGCTAGTGGGAGAGATGGAATTCCAGTTGAGTTATTTCAATTCTTAAATGATGATGCTTTCAAAGTACTGCACTAAATATGGAACCAAATTTGGAAAACTCAGCAGTGGCCACAGGACGGGGAAAGTTCCGTTTTCATTCCAATCCCAAAGAAAGGCACTGTCAAAGAATTCTCAAACTATTAACAATTACACTCATTGCATATGGTAGCAAAATAATCCTCAAAATTCACCAGGCCAAGCTTCAACTATATGTGAACCATGAACTTCCAGATGTTCAAGCTGATTTTCCAAAAGGCAGAGGAACCAGTGATCAAATTGCCAGGATCCCCTGGATCATCAAAAAAGCAAGAACTTCAGAAAAACCTCTATTTCTGCTTTATTGCCTAGCCTAAAATGTTAGACGGTGTGGATCACAATAAACTGTGGAAAATCCTGAAAGAGATGGGAATACCAGGTCACCTGACCTGCCTCTTGAGATATCTATATGCAGGTCAGGAATCAAGAGATATAACTTGTCAAGGAACAACACACTGGTTCCTAATAGGAAAAGGAGTATGTCAAGGCTGTATATCGTCATCCAGCTTATTTAACTTATATGCAGAATACATCATGAGAAACACTGGCCTGGAAGAAACATAAGCTTGAATCAAGATTGTGGGGAGAAATATCAATAACGTCATATATACATATGACACCACCATTATGGCAGAAAGTGAAATAGAACTAAAGAGACTCTTGATGAAAATGAAAGAGGAGAGTGAAAAAGTTGGCTTAAAGCTCAACGTTCAAAATACTAGGATCATGGCATCTGGTCCCATCACTTCATGGAAAATCATGGGGAAAGAGTGGAAGACTATTTTTTTTCACGTGAGTTCTGTGTCCTGTGTGTGTGTGGGAAATGCTCCCATTACCCTCAGAGGTTCCCTTAGCCCACCCCTGTGCTCACGCCTTCCCCCCCATCCCCCTGGGACAGCTCCTGTCGACCTTGCCTTGTGACTGTAGCCACATTGCAGGTGTCAGCAGCAACTTTACTGAAGCCTGAGTGGCACCTGCCCCTGTGACATGTAGCCAGAATATCCCAGGGAAACTGTGACCCTTTTGCCCATGAGGAACAAGCCCACCCTGCTTCTTGGGGGTGGCTTGGTCTACATTAGCACATTGTCCAGGCTCACAGGCTCGCTTACGGCCAGCCACTAGCTCCCTCAGTATGTGGTGAAAGACCATGTGCTCAGCAGTGGTAGCCTATGGAACCTGTGGGTCTCATCTGTGATGGTTAAGGAACAAGCCCACCCTGCTTCTTGGGGGTGGCTTGGTCTACATTAGCACATTGTCCAGGCTCACAGGCTCGCTTACGGCCAGCCACTAGCTCCCTCAGTATGTGGTGAAAGACCATGTGCTCAGCAGTGGTAGCCTATGGAACCTGTGGGTCTCATCTGTGATGGTTAAAATGACCTGCAGGCACTGGGAGTGCTCAGAGCCTGGCCCAGTGCTGCCTTGGACCCAACATCCCAGGGCTGGAGTTGGTGAACAGGAGCCCCAAGGCTAGCTGGGGCACTGTGGGTGGGTCTGGGGCCTCCCCAGAGGAAGCACTTGGTTTGAGGGCCCCCTGGGCCTGGATGATCCCAAGGCTTAAGACACGCTGAACAGGTTAGGCAAAGGGGACAGGGAACTAGAGCAGCTTGGTGAGCCTCTGTCCACAGGGGCTGAGTTAGTCTGACCTTGGGGGATGGGTGGCGTGGGTGTGGAGTGGTCAATGCCAGGGACTCAGATCAGGTGCCCATTGGGATTGGGAAGCAGGACCAGCCTGCAGGTCAAAATGCATCTCGGGGCTCCACTCATCTCTCCCTCACACCCATGTATGTGTAGAAGCTCTCCTGGCCCCTCTTCTGCCAGTAACCCTCCATGTCAAAGGACAGCTTGCCAGTGACCGCCTTTATCTGGCCTGGTGGCAGGAGCCCAGGGCAGCAATCATCCAGGCCTTTGCATCTGGGGAGGGGAAGGGGCAGTGAAGAGGGGTCCCCGGCTGGTTTCCTGGGTGCTGTGTGCTCAGTGGCCTGACTCGGACCAGGTTGAGAAGGGCCTGGATGGCTGTGCAGCAGGGCAGTACCCAGGAACCAAGGCTACACTACCTCACTGTCTTAGGGATTCCCAGAGAAGGCAGAGAAGTTCCCCATCCACCCACAAGCAGTTATTACTTCATGTCTGACATTAACAGAATTTCTCTATGAGTAAGTGTACTTATTTACAAACTTAAATAAAGTGGGTTGTTCTAACCATACTACCCTGCCCTGACAAGGAACAGGAGCCATGTGTCCTGCCAATCCCCAGGAAGAATGGAAGATGCCCACCCAGGGGGTCCCAGCGGGGTTCTGGGTGGTGGTTAGGGGGTAAGCATAGTGGTTGCAGTGCACAGACATGTAGTTCCGTGGAGGCTCCTCAGGACAGTAGAGAGCATCAGGACTGGGAGGGGTGAAAGAGGAGTGGCCCTGCAGCCTAGGGCTGGAAATTGGGGTGAGGTAGGAGGATTTACCATCTGAGCAAGAAGGGAGGGTTTGGCCTCTAGTAGAATTTCTGCTCCAGAAGTACTAGGGTTATTGTCAGTCTCCTCACAGCTATCCCATTCCTGGGACATAATCTGGCCAGAGGCAGGTGCTAAACAAATATCTGTCACTGAATGGACAATCTGA
>SJYD01055981.1:18755-46879 GCA_006408635.1 Nanger granti
AGTCACCTGGGGACAATCCAGAAAGTCTTACCTTCTGTCTCTGAACATAGGTATGGACTAGCTTTATTTCTTTCTCTTTTTTTTTTTTCTTTTTCTGTTTATTCTCAGTGTCAAGGTATGGGAAGGAGGATTTACAAGCTCATAATATAATTTGATTTGATGATGTTGTGGTATAGTGGATGGATTGGTGGATAGATAAGTAGATGAATGGATGAATGGATGGTGAATGGGTGGATGATGGATTTGTTGGTGGATGGGTGGATTTATGGAAAGATGTGTTGGTGGATGTGTTGGTGGTTGGATGGACGGATAGGTAGATGGATATGTGAGTGGGTGGATGGACAGATAGATGAGAGGATGGGTGGGTGTGTGGGTGTATGGATGGGTGGGTTAGCAGCATGTGGTCCATGCACACAGTGGTGTATCAGTCACCATGAAAAGGAGTGAAGTTCTGACACAAACTACATCATAGATGGACCTTGAACACACGATGGTCAATGAGAGAAGCAGAACAGAAGGACACATTTTACATGTACGTTCATAAGAGATGTCCAGAACAGGCCAATTTACAAAGACAGAAGCAGATGAGTGGTGACCAGGCTTGGGGAGAGGCGTCACGAGTGATTTTGTAAGGGGTACATGAAGGAGAGCGGCAAAGAGCCCCTCTGTGGATGGAAAAGGTCTGCAGGCTCAAAAGCCTCCTTCTTGTGGGGCCCCCACAGCCTTTCCCACTGGGAAGCACCCAGAAGGGCTGAGAGACTGGGTCCACTGTTCCTAGTCTGCTCCACACCCTCAAGGGAAGAGCTGTGTGGGGGCCCTTTCTCCCGGGGAGGTGGGTTGGCCAGCAGAGAACCCCACAGCTGTCAAGAAGGTGAGAAAGAGTCTAAAGCTGCCTTCCATAGAAAACAGCACTTCCTGTTTGTCCAACTGTCCATGTTGGCTCCAAGCAGGCAGTGCCCAGGGTCACAGAGCCAGGGCAGGGCCCAGTGTGTGCACGGCCAGAAGAGTCCTGGTGGAGAATGGGACATGTTTGCACGTTGAGGAGGTGAGCAGAGTTCTGTCTGGCAGGGACCCTCTCCTCCCAAGCCATGGTATCTGGTGGCCACCCATCTGATTGCCTGAGCACAGCAGTGTCACCCTGGAAGTACCCGCCTGCCTGGTCACCATCGGGCATCTCCATGTCCAGATGCCACACTTAGCTGAGCTTTCAGCACTTTTTGCAACCAAACTGGCTGGAGTCAGAAGTTCCTCATTTTAAATACATAGACCTGATACCACTTAACAGGTTGTTTTGGGTACGGGTGGCCCCCTTAATCGTTGGGCCCTTCAGGCTCAAGTGCAGAGGTGCTGCAAAAGCTCTGATGGAAAACGTGGGTGGAAAGATGAGGGGTCCCCAGGAGTAGGACAGAGTAGCTAAGAAAACACAATCCAGCCCCCCAGGGAGGCTGGCATGTGTCCTCAAGGCAGGCTTCATGGGTTCATTTACATTCTGGGTTGAATGGGATAAAGTGGACAGACAAGGGAAGGTGCTGGTGTGTGTATGTATGTGTGTTTCGTGTGTGCATGTGTGTTTGGTGTGTGTGTGTGTATGTGTGTGTGTTCCATGTGCATGCATGTATGTGTGTGTGTTCAGTGTGCCTCTGTGTGCCTGCATGTGTGCATGTTTGGCTCTGAGGCTTCCCGCACTCAGACCAGTCTCACAGCCACATCTCCACTGATCTGAGCCTGTGAGGCCTCACCTGGGATGGAGAGGTGGTGCAGGGTCATGTCCCAGAGCCGGGAACTCAGCGCTGACATCAGTGTGTGTGTGTGTGTGTTCCGTGTGCATGTATGTATGTGTGTGTGTTCAGTGTGCCTCTGTGTGCCTGCATGTGTGCATGTTTGGCTCTGAGGCTTCCCGCACTTTGACCAGTCTCACAGTCACCTCTCCACTGAGCTGAGCCTGTGAGGCCTCACCTGGGATGGAGAGGTGGTGCAGGGTCATGTCCCAGAGCTAGGAACTTAGCGCTGACATCCAGTCCACGCTCACCTTGGTGGCACAGGAAGGAGCTTGGCGAGCTCACCTGTCAGCCCATCAGAGGCTGAACCTTGGCGATCTGGGGAAGGAAATGAATCTTTGCAGCATTAAAACAAGATGTGAAAAAGATCCATTGTTGGCAGTGAAGAGGCGTGGCTCTGGGAAACTGTACCTGTGGACTGCTTTCCAAGAGAAAGGAGGGTGGGGTGGTGGAGAGGGGAGAAGTGCTGTAGAGACAGAGAAACTGAGACACAGAAATTTGCAGCATTAAAACAAGATGTGAAAAAGATCCATTGTTGGCAGTGAAGAGGCGTGGCTCTGGGAAACTGTACCTGTGGACTGCTTTCCAAGAGAAAGGAGGGTGGGGTGGTGGAGAGGGGAGAAGTGCTGTAGAGACAGAGAAACTGAGACACAGAAAGAAATGGACAGAGACATGAGGAGAGACAGAAAGAAGTAGGGTGTGGGGAGAGGGAGACACAGGAGGTGAAGTGAGGGTTTGAGGGGGAGTAGGGATGGGGGAGACAGGGACTAACAGACAGACCCCAGCAGCTGATCTCTGTTCTCCCTGAGGCTAGAGTTTGCGACTCCCTCCAGAGGGTCCCCCTTCCTCGCACTGTGCACCAGCTCCCTCCTCCTGGGGCTGAAAGGGGTCCATTTGAGCCTGTGGGCTCCAGGTATGGGGGATTCTATCCTAGGAGCAATGGAGCCCAAGTGCAAGGTCACACTCCCTTCACTCCCCAGAAGTGGTCTCTCCATCTGGTGGGTGTTGCTGCAGTAAAAGTGACTGGACAGACTCCCAGGATGAAGCACCCACCTGAGCAGCTAAGAAGCTGGGAATGCCTCCAGTCAGGGTCTCAGTGTCCCCCCTCTCCTGTTATAGGTGGGTGTCCTGGTGGTCTGCATGCCATCAGGACTCCTTTCATGGCAAACACATGCCTGGACCTTTATTTTTGTGTTTACTGCTCTCCATGGACAAGGGTTGTCTCTGTTCTTAAGGTCTATAGTAATAGTAATAGTTCTGTACACTATACTAATAGTTACCTTCTGTTGCCATAGCCCCCCCCCCCCACACACACTGTAATACTCCCCTCCTATTGTCATTCTCTCCCCTCTACAGTAATAATTCCACTTCTATTGTAATATCTCCCTCTAATATCATAGTTGGAGAAAGGCATGGCAACCAACTCCAGTATTCTTAGCTGGAGAATCCCATGGACAGAGGGGCTTGGCCGGCTCCATGCGATCAGTCCATGGAGTCGCAAAGAGTCGGACACGACTGATCGACCCACACTAATGTCATAGTGTTTAGAGTAACAGCCTTCTATTCTCATAACTTCACTTCTACAGTAACTGTACTCTACTGTCGTAGTCGCCCCTCTGTAACAATAGTCCCCCTTCATTGTATTACTCCTCTTCTATTGTCATAGCCCCCCCATAGTAATAGTTCCTCTTCTACAGTATCAGCTCCTCTATATTGTCATAGTAACAGATTCCCCCCATAGGGTAACAGTTTTCTATTAGAGATCTAATAGAGTAATAAAAGCAAAAGTGAAGTTGCTCAGTTGTGTCCGACTTTTTGCCATCCCATGGATTGTAACCTACCAAGCTCTTTCATCCATGGGATTCTCCAGGCAAGAGTACTGGAGTGGGTACTTCCTTCTCCAGGGGAACTTCCTGACCTAGGGATCGGACTCGAGTCTTTCGCATTATTGGTAGACGTCTTTACTGCCTGAGCCACCAGGGAAGGCAAGAGTAATAGAGTAATAGTTCTCCTTTACTGTCATAGNACTGGAGTGGGTACTTCCTTCTCCAGGGGAACTTCCTGACCTAGGGATCGAACTCGAGTCTCCCGCATTATTGGTAGACGTCTTTACTGCCTGAGCCACCAGGGAAGGCAAGAGTAATAGAGTAATAGTTCTCCTTTACTGTCATAGTCTTCCATCCCATACACTAATACTCCTGTCTCTATCGTCATACTTCACTTTCTACTGGAATAGTCACCCCTCTGCAGTAAAATTATCTTCTCTACTGAAATAGCCCACTCAATGTCATAGTCCTACTATATATTAATATTTACCCCCTCTATTAGTTCCCCTTTTACAGTAGTACTCTCATAGTCCCCTCTCTGCAATAATAGTCCTCCTTGATTATAGTGTTGCCCTTAAATTATAATAGTCTGCCTCTAATATCAGCAAGAGTAATAGAGTAATAGTTCTCCTTTACTGTCATAGTCTTCCACCCCATACACTAATACTCCTGTCTCTATCGTCATACTTCACTTTCTACTGGAATAGTCCCCCCCCTGCAGTAAAAGTATCTTCTCTACTGAAATAGCCCACTCAATGCCATAGTCCTACTATATATTGATATTTACCCCCTCTATTTGTTCCCCTTTTACAGTAGTACTCTCATAGTCCCCTCTCTGCAATAATAGTTCTTGATTATAGTGTTGCCCTTAAATTATAATAGTCTGCCTCTAATATCCTCCTTCTAGAGTAAAAGTCCTCCATTGCTATAATCTAGGGAATGCCTCCAGTCAGGGTCTGAGTGTCCCCTCTCTCCTGTTATGGGTGGGTGTCCTGGTGGTCTGCATGCCATCAGTACTCCTTTCATGGCAAACTCATGACTGGACCTTCATTTTTGTATTTACTGCTCTCCATGGACAAGAGTTGTCTCTATTCTTAAGGTCTATAGTAATAGTATAGTAATAGTAGTAGTTCTATACACTATAGTAATAGTTCCCTTCTGTTGCCATAGCCCACCCCCCCACAGTAATACTCCCCTCCTATTGTAATTCTCTCCCCTCTACAGTAATAGTTCCCCTTCTATTGTAATATCTCCCTCTAATATCATAGTTGGAGAAAGGCATGGCAACCCACTCCAGTATTCTTAGCTGGAGAATCCCATGGACAGAGGGGCTTGGTCGGCTCCACGCGGTCAGTCCATGGAGTCGCAAAGAGTTGGACATGACTGATCGACCCACACTAATGTCATAGTGTTTAGAATAACAGCCTTCTATTCTCATAACTTCACTTCTACAGTAACTGCACTCTACTGTAGTAGTCGCCCCTCTATAACAATAGTCCTCCTTCATTGTATTACTCCTCTTCTATTGTCATAGCCCCCCCATAGTAATAGTTCCTCTTCTACAGTATAAGCTCCTCTATATTGTCATAGTAACAGATTCCCCCCTATAGGGTAACAGTTTTCTATTAGAGATCTAATAGAGTAATAAAAGTGAAAGTGAAGTTGCTCAGTTGTGTCCGACTTTTTGCAATCCCATGGATTGTAACCTACCAAGCTCTTCCATCCATGGGATTATCCAGGCAAGAGTACTGGAGTGGGTACTTCCTTCTCCAGGGGAACTTCCTGACCTAGGGATTGAACTTGAGTCTCCCGCATTATTGGTAGACATCTTTACTGCCTGAGCCACCAGGGAAGACAAGAGAAATAGAGTAATAGTTATCCTTTACTGTCATAGTCTTCGACCCCATGCACTAATAGTCCTGTCTCTGTCGTCCTACTTCACTTTCTACTTGAATAGTCCCCCCTCTGCATAAAAGTATCTTCTCTACTGAAATAGCCCATTCAATGTCATAGTCCTACTATATATTGATAGTTACCACCTCTATTAGTTCCCCTTTTACAGTAGTACTCTCATAGTCCCCTCTCTGCAATAATAGTCCTCCTTGATTATAGTGTTGCCCTTAAATTATAATAGTCTGCCTCTAATATCCTCCTTCTAGAGTAAAAGTCCTCCATTGCTATAATCTCCCTCCACAGTAATTGTCCCCCGCTGCTGTCATAGTCCACTCTGTATTTTAATAAGTCTGTTTCTGTGGTAGTAGTCTCTCATTTAATAATCTCCCTCTGTTGTCAGTATTCCTCTTCCACAATTAAAGTTCCCCTTCTACTATAACAGTGCTGCCTCTACTGTCATAGTTTCCCCTCTATGCTAATAGTCACCTTCTGTTGTCCCTACTCTATATCAATAGTCCCTTTACTATCTTAGTAGTCCCCACTCTACAGTAATAGTATTCTTCAATTTCAGTAGTCCCTTTCTATTATATAATCATCCCTGTCTGCAGTAATAGATCCCCATTCATTATAATAGTCCCCCTAAAGTAATAGTTCTCTTCTATTATAATAGTCCCTCTTTCCTTATCAAAGTTCCCTTTGTTCAGTAATACCCCCCCACAACGATAGACCACCCTCTACTGTAATAGTCTCACATATGTTATAATAGTCCTCTCTCAACAGTGAGAGTCTTCCTCTATTGTAATAGCCTCCCTCTATTGTAAGAGTCCTCCCTGCATAAATGTTTCTTCCTCTTCTGTAATACAGCAAAGCTGAGATATTACTTTGTCAAAAAATGTCTATCTAGTGAAGGCTATGGTTATTCCAGTGGTCATGTATAGATGTGATAGTTGCACTATAAAGCTGAGTGCAGAAGAATTGAGGATTTTGAACTGTGGTGTTGGAGAGGACTCTTGAAGGTCCCTTGGACTGCAAGGAGATGCAGCCAGTCCATCCTAAAGGAGATCAGGCGTGGGTCTTCATTTGCAGGACTGATGCTAAAACTGAAACTCCAAAATTTTGGCCACTTGATGTGAAGAGCTGAGTCACTGGAAAAGACCCTGATGTAGGGGAAGATTGGTGGCAGGAGGAGAAGGAGTCGACAGAGGATGAGATGGTTGGATGGCACCACCGACTTAGTGAACATGGTTTTGAGTGGACTATGGGAGCTGGTGATGGACAGGGAGGCCTGGTATGCTGCGGTTCGTGGGGTCATCAAGAGTCGGACACGACTGAGCGATTGAACTGAACTGAACTTCTGTACTAGTTTCCCTCTCCAGAATGACCCTCCCTCTATTGTAATAGTTCTCTTTATTATAATAGTTCTCTGTATTGTCATAGCCTCTCCCCTGCACAACAGCCCCCACAGTATCAGAGTCCTCCTATTATAAATTCTCCCCTCCACAATAATAGTCTCCCACTACAGCAAGGGTCCTTCTTTATTAAAGTCCCCTCTCCACAATAGGGCTTCCCTGTTGGCTCAGCTCGTACAGAATACACCTGCATTATGGGAGACCTGGGTTCACTCTCTGGGTTAGGAAGATCCCCTGGAGAAGGGCAAGGTTACCCACTCCTGTATTCTGGCCTGGATAATTCCTTGGACTGCGCAGAATCAGATACCACTGAGCGCCTTTCACTTTCTCCACGGTAACATCCCCCTTACATGGTCATAGCCCCATTTATTGTTGTATATCCCCTCTATCATATTAGTCACTTCTCTACAGTAATATGGCGCCTTGTAAAATAAAGCCCTATCTCTATGTAATCATCCCCTCTCTAGAGGAATAGTCCTCCCTGAAGGATTCTTATACTCCTGTAATAGTCCCCTTTCCTCTTCATAATAACCCTTCAGAATAAGTCTCTTTTCTAATCCAAATATTCAATGAGATGCAAGTAGAACACACAGCAAAACAGTATGTCAGAATCTGGAGCACGGCCCCATGGGGAGAACCTGTGGATGTGTGTGCCCCATCACGTAAGGCTCCTTTTGTGTGTCTGTGTCACCATCCTGGGGACACCTGTGGGTATGTGTCTGTTTTCCCCTCACAGAGGAGACCTCCCCATAATACAGGTCACCTGCCCACTGGGTGTCCTGTCCAAAACTCTCCACATAACACAGGTCACCTGCCCACTCCTTAGCCCTCTTGTCTCCACATCCCTGGACCTCTGTTCCATTAGAATCCAGGTCAGTGTGTCACAATCCCTTTATCCTCCCATTTGTGCTGGCCTGAGATGGTGGTGGGTTCACTGTTATGGGAGGAATAAAGTCCCATCTCCTGTGGACACCCATTCTGTACTTGCAAGACACTCTTCCATTTCCCAGGTACATAGGTGTGGATCCTCCACCCTCTTTTCCTTGTCTGTGAACCCAAGCTGCCTGGATTCCAAGTGCACATTCAGGAGTGCTTGGCAGTAGTGCCACCCAGCCTTGGGGTCTCAGACAGCACCCCAGGGAGCAAGCCGTGTGCACCTGCACACCCTGGTAGCTTCCGCTTCCTGTGGGTCTGCCACAAACTCTGCGTTCTCAGTCCACTCAGGTGAGCTAGTGGGGCGCATACCAGTGAGATCAGGTTCTGTCCCCGTGGGCCTGCAGTGAGACACTGGAGGAGGTTCCGTGTGACCTCGTGCAAGTCTGTAGGTGGTGATGGGCACATAGACGCTCCGGGAATAGTTCTCAGGTAAACTAATGAATGGAACAGTGCAGAGCCTCTTCACAAACACTATGCTCCTAGACGTTTGCTCAGGCTTCCAAACTCACCAGTCCCCTGAAACGATCACTGGGTCCCCCAGATACTCACTAGCCCCTGAAATACTCATTGGGTCCCCCAGACACTCAACAGCTCCCTGAAACACTCACTAGGTCCCACAAACTCTCCAGCCCTCTGAAACACTCACTGCTACTGCTGCTGCTAAGTTGCTTCAGTCATGTCCGACTCTGTGTGACCTCATAGACGGCAGCCCACCAGGCTCCCCCATCCCTGGAATTCTCCAAGCAAGAACACTGGATTGGGTTTCCATTTTCTTCTCCAATGCATGAAAATGAAAAGTGAAAGTGAAGCCACTCAGTCGTGTCCTACTCTTAGTGACGTCATGGACTGCAGCCTACCAGGATCCTCTGTCCATGGAATTTTCCAGGCAAGAAAGTACTGGAGTGAGGTGACATTGCCTACTGCCCTAACTCACTACCCCTCTGAAAGGCTCACTAGGTCCTCCGAGCACTTCCCAGGCTCCAAAAATGTCCATGCACTCCAACAAGCCAATGGTCCTACCCCCTCAATGTAAGGGAAGGACACAAGACTTGGGTCATCAGGTGTCCTCCCCCAGTGGCACTGGCCAGTACAGGGTCAGCAGCCGCTCAGGACTTCTGTGGGGCTTGTCACTGTGCCCTCCGAGGCGCAGTCCAGGGGTTTCCTCTAGCTCTGTGCTCTGACCCAGAGGGACTCAAATTCCACTTAGAGAGGCTGGGTGGGCGCCTCTTTTCCACCAGATGGTCCCAGTCATCCAGCCTGTCCTGTGCACGAACACACACAGATATACATACATATATGATGCTGGGAAAGATTAAGGTCAGGAGGACAAGGGGGTGTGAGAGAGGATGAGGTGGTTGAATTGCAGCACCGACTCCATGCACATGAGTTTGAGTAAACTCCAGGAGTTGGTGATAGACAGGGAGGCCTGGACTGCTGCAGACCATGGGGTCCTGAAGAGTCATAAATGACTGAGAGACTGAATTGAACTGAACACAGCTTTTAGAGTTGCTGTTCCAAAAAGTGGCCATAAGGAGTCATCATTTTATTTGCTTCACACTCCACTTCTAAATTTCTTTTATTTTTTTTTCTAATTTATTAATTTATTTTAATGGGAAGCTGATTACTTTACAATATTGCAGTGGATTTTGCCATCCATTAACATGAATCAACCATGGGTGTACATGTGTTCCAAATCCTGAAACCCCGTCCCACCTCCCTCCCCATCCCATCCCTCAGGGCCATCCCAGTACAGCAGCCCTGCGGAACCTGTCTCATGCATCAAACCTGGACTGGCGATCTATTTCACATATAGTAATATGCATGTGTTAATGCTATTCCCTCAAATCACCCCACCCTCTCCTCCTCCCACAGAGTCCAAAAGTCAGTTCCTTACATCTGTGTCTCTTTTGCTGTCTCACATACAAGGTCATCATTACCATCTTTCTAAATTCCATATATATGTGTTAATAAACTGTATTTTTGTTTTTCTCTGACTTACTTCACTATGTAAAATAGGCTCCAGTTTCACCCACCTCATTAAAGCTGATTCACATGCATTCTTTTTAATGGCTGGGTAATGATATTCCATTGTGCATATGTACCAGGATTTCTTATCCATTCATCTGCCGATGGACATCTCGGTTGCTTCCATGTCCTGGCGATTGTAAGCAGTGTTGTGATGGATATTGGGGTATCCATCTCTCTTTCATTTCTGGCTTCCTCAGTGTGTATGCCCAACAGTGGAATTGCTGGGTCGTATGACAGCTGTTTCCAGTTTTTGAAGCAATATCCACCCTGTTTTCCATAGTGACTGTGCTAGTCTGCATTCTCACCAACAATGTAAGAGTTAGTTCCCTTTACTCCACACTCCCTCCAGCATTTATTGCTTGTAGACTTCTTGATAGCAGCCATCGTGACTGGCATGAGATGGTACCTCATTGTGGTTTTGATTTGCATTCCTCTGATAATGAGTGATGTTTGAGCATATTTTCATGTGTTTGCTTGCCATCTGTATGTCTTCTTTGGAGAAATGTTTGTTTAGCTCTTTGACCCATTTTTTAAGTGAGTCATTTATTTTTTTCTGGAAATGAGCTGTAGGACCTGCTTGTATATTTTTGAGATTAATTCTTTGTCAGTTGCTTCATTTACGATTGTCTTCTCCCGTTCTGAAGGCTGTTTTTTCATCTTGCTTATACTTTTCTTCATTGTGCAAAAGACTTAAAGTTTAATTGGGCCCCATTTGTTTATTTTTGCTTTTATTTCTGTGACTCTGGGGGTGAGTCATAGAGGGTCCTGCTGTAAATTTATTTTACTGTGCATTCACTGTTGTTTTATTTTTAAGTAGGGTCGATTTCTGATACTGCATTTGTTTCAGGTGTATAGCAGTTGGATTCAGAGATACAGAGCCATTTATCAATTCTTTTTATGTTCCTTTTTCCCGGAGAGAGGAGGACAGTGTCTCCAGTATGCTGCCCTTTGCTATTCAACACTCTTTTTCCTGATTATGTGTTTGATGTATGTTAACTCCTGAAAGATGATGCTGTGAAACTGCTGCACTCAATATGCCAGTAAATTTGGAAACTCAGGACTGGAAAAGGTCAGTTTTCATTACAATTCCAAAGAAGGGCAATGCCAAAGAATGCTCAAACTACTGCACAATTGCACTCATCTCACATCCTAGTAAAGTAATGCTCAAAATTCTCCCAGCCAGGCTTCAGAAATACTTGAACTGTGAAATCACTGATGTTCAAGCTGGTTTTAGAAAAGACAGAGGAACCAGAGATCAAATTGCCAACATCCAATCGATCATAGAAAAAGCAAGAGAGCTCCAGAAGAACATATATCTCTACTTTATTGAATATGCCAAAGCCTTTGATTGTGTGGATCACAATAAACTGTGGAAAATTCAGAAAGAGATGGGAATACCAGACCACCTGACCTGCCTCTTGAGAAATCTGTATGCAGGTCAAGAAGCAACAGTTAGAACTGGACATGGAACAACAGACTGATTCCAGATAGGAAAAGGAGTATGTCAAGGCTGTATATTGTCACCCTGCTTATTTAACTTATATGCAGAGTACATCATGAGAAACGCTGGGCTGGAAGAAACACAAGCTGGAATCAAGATTGCTGGGAGAAATATAAATAACCTCAGATATGCAGACGACACCACCCTTATGGCAGAAAGTGAAGAGGAGCTAAAAAGCCTCTTGATGAAAGTGAAAGAGGAGAGCAAAAAAGTTGGCTTAAAGCTCAACATTTAGAAAATGAAGATCATGAATCCTGTCCCATCACTTCATGGGAAATAAATGGGGAAACTGTGGAAACAGTGTCAGACTTTATTTTTGGGGGCTCTGCAAACACTGCAGATGGGGACTACAGCCATGAAATTAGAAGATGCTTACTCCTTGAAAGAAAAGATATGACCAACCTAGATAACATATTTAAAAGCAAAGACATTAATTTGCCGACTAAGGTCCATCTAGTCAAGGCTATGGTTTTTCCAGTCGTCATATATGGATGTGAGAGTTGGACTGTGAAGAAGGCTGAGTGCCAAAGAATTGATGCTTTTGAACTGTGGTGTTGGAGAAGACTCTTGAGAGTCTCTTGGATTGCAAAGAGATCCAACCAGTACATTCTGAAGGAGATCAGCCCTGGGGTTTCTTTGGAAGGAATGATGCTAAAGTTGAAATTCCAGTACTTTGGCCACCTCATGAGAAGTGTTGACTCATTGGAGAAGATGCTGATGCTGGAAGGGATTGGGGTCAGGATAAGAAGGGGACGACCAAGGATGAGATGGCTAGATGGCATCACGGACTCGATGGATGTGAGTCTAAGTGAACTCCAGGAGATAGTAATGAACATGGAGGCCTGGCGTGCTGTGATTCATGGGGTCGCAAAGAGTCGGATATGACTGAGCGACTGAACTGATCTGAATTGAGGAGGGTTTCAGAAAACTAAGATCATGGCATCTGGTCTGATCACTTCATGGGGAATAGATTGGGAAACAGTGGAAACAGTGTCAGACTTTATTCTTTGGGGCTCCAAAATCACTGCAGATGGTCACGGCAGCCATGAAATTAAAAGACACCTACTCCTTGGAAGAAACGTTATGACCAACCTAGATAGCATACTGAAGAGCAGAAATATTACTTTGCCAACAAAGATCCATCTAGTCAAGGCTATGGTTTTTCCAGTGGTCATGTATGGATGTGAGAGTTGGACTGAGAAGAAAGCTGAGTGCCGAAGAATTGATGCTTTTGAACTGTGGTATTGGAGAAGACTCTTGAGATTCCCTTGGACTGCAAGGAGATCCAACCAGTCCATACTAAAGGAGATCAGTCTTGGTATTCCTTTGGAAGGAATGATGCTAAAGCTGAAACTCCAGTACGTTGGCCACCTCATGCAAAGAGTTGACTCATTGGAAAATACTTTGATGCTGCGAGGGATTGAGGGCAGAATGAGAAGGGGACGACAGAAGATGAAATGACTGGATGACATCACTGACTCAATGCACGTTAATCTGAATGAACTTCAGGAGTTGGTGATGGACAGGGAGGCCTGGCATGCTGGGATTCATGAGGTCACAAGAGTCGGACATGACTGAGCGACTGAACTAAGGATGGTTTACTGTCTGAGTCACCAGGGAGGGTTTGGCCTCTGGTAGAAATTTTGCTCCAGAAGAACTGGGGTTAATGTCAGTCTCCTCACAGCTGTCCCATGCATGGAACATAATCTGGCCAGAGACAGGTGCTAAACAAATATCTGTAACTGAATGGACAGTCTGAGTGTGAAGGTGCACAGGAAAGGTGGCATCAGGCGGCAGACTGGGGGTTAACCAGATTAGGAGGCAGAGACAAGAGAGAGGCATACAGGGTTTCTGAGTATGGACTCCCAGTCCCACTAGGCTCAGCTCCACCCAAGCCATCTATTCCCCAAACAATAAATTTTTAAGGGAAAACTCACTTTGGCCTACAAGCACTTATGTGATCTGCCATGCATTACTTAAAAAGCATCTCTGAGCCAGTTCCCACAACCTGAGCCTGAAGCCACTGAGGTGTTTTCAACGTCTGCTTGTGAGGTGGTGCTGAGAGGCAAAGTGTTGTATGTGACTTTGGGGATTTCTCATTTGCGAAGCTCATCTCAACCTGCCTGGCCTCCAACACCTCCAGCGCCTCCAGCGGGGGCTGGTCGCTCAAGGCTCCTGTCCTTGGACGTTCTTGGCCCTGCTCCTCAGACTTCTCCTCCCGCTCCTGCGAGGGCACCTTCCCCTGCTCCTCCTCCGCCACCACTTCAACCTCCTCAATGATGTCTTCCACCAGCAGCTGGAACACTTGCCGGACTGCACCACCTCTCCCTCCTCCAGGGCCATTCCTTCCTCCACTGCCTTCCCATGGAAAAATTAAGCCTTATCACCTGGTGGTCACCCTGCAGCCTGTGATATCCTGGATGGCCCGAGCATGCCAGCAGGTCTCAGGGCCCAGGCACTCTGAATCCTCAGGTTCACACAGAGAAAGCTCCAGGGTCTCCATGAGCAGCAGGCCCCAGGGAAGGATGATGCAGACAAAGGTGCTTAATTCAGCCTACCTCGGGGAGAATCACCTGGGTCTTGCATGCTGTAAGCAGAGCTTCTCTGAATGAGACTAGGATACATGAAGCCCTCAGGCCTCCAGGCTCAGCCTGTCACCTGCTACCCTCCAGTGAATGTGAATCCAGGCTCTGCATCTAGGCTGCATGAGCCTGAGCTTCCCCAACGGGGGAAGAGAAGCTCAAAGCCTCTACACCTATCTGCCTTCAGGCCCCATGCATGATCCCCTCACAAGTTCTCTCATCACTTATGTCTCATGGGAGGATCTACTTATCTGCTGGCCACACGGGGGAGGTCAGTATGGGACTGAGCAGGCCCCGAGCTCTCCCTGGGCACCCAAGAACCCCAACATCACTCTTCCATTTTGGGGAGGCCCACAGGCACCACCCTTAGCAATCCTGTTTCATCCCTGAGAGTTGTGGTCCAACAACCAGTTGAGAAAGTTCAGGCTCATGGTGACTGGCCTAAGGCTCAGAGCTCTGCATCATCCTCACAGAAGCAGTGGACCAGAGAGGATGTCTCAGGTGCAGAGAAGTCGTTAAGGACTATAACTTTGGCATCGCTGGTACTCTGCATCTTGGTACTCCCACTTGCCCAGGCGCCACATCGACATCCCCAGCCCCTACCTTACCATCCAATGAGCTCATCCCTCTGGGGTCTCCATGGTCCTCTTGGACACTTGCTCTCACCCCACAAGGGAGTATTTGTTTCTGACCATTCCTGATCTATGCCTGTCTTGTGTATCCTGGGGATGGCATGTCACTGGCCTGAAACTACAGAATATATTTCTATGGGAGAAGAGGAAGAGGATTTGGTGTTTCTCTGTGTGAGTGTAGAGATGGAAAGTTAGCTGGGGAGTCCGTGTCATGTGTGGGGTGGCAGTGCCATTTGCAAAAAGGCATAGAAAGAAGGTACCCCATAAAAAGAATGGACTATTTGACATTTGCAACAACATGGAAGGTATACTCTTAAGTAAAATAACACAGACAGAATTAGACAAATACTGTATGACATCACCTGTAAAATCTAAAAACATCACAAAGTAGAGAATATAATAAAAATGGAAGCTCACAGATATAGAGAACAATCTACTGGATAACAGCAGGGAGGGGAAGAGGCAGGGGCAATACAGAGGTGGGGGAGTGGCAGGCACACTGTGTTAGGTGAAAAATGAGCTCAAGGAGGTACTGTACAACATGAGGAATAGAGCCAGTACTCTGTAATAACTATAAATGGAAAACAAAGTTTAAAAATTGTATAATAAGAAAGAAAAGGAAAGAAAGAGAGGGAGGAAGGAGGGAAGAAAAGAAAAAAAAAATAATGGTGCTTTTGGAGGTCACAAAGGCAACATTGATTAGGCCCTTTTTAGCAAAGGAATTTAGTTTATATTTTAAATTTTATTTATTTTAATTGGAGGCTGATTACTTTACAATGCTGTGGTGGTTTTTACCATACTTGACAGGATTCCGCCACAGGTATACATGTGTTCCCCATCCCAAAACCCCCTCCTACCTCCCTCCCCATCCCATCCCTCTGGGTCATCCCAGTGCACCATCCCTGAGCACCATATTTCATGCATCAAATCTGGACTGGCGATCTGTTTCACATAAGATAATATGCATGTTTAAATGCTATTCCGCCCGATCATCCCAGCCTCACTCTCTTCCACAGATTCCAAAAGACTGATCTGTACATTTGTGTCTCTTTTGTGGTCTAGCATATAGGGTTATCATTACCTCTTATTCAATTTCATAAATATACGTTCAGTTCTGTTTAGGTCAGTCACTCAGTCGTGTCCGACTCTTTGCGATCCCATGAATTGCAGCACGCCAGGCCTCCCTGTCCATCACCAACTCCTGAGGTTCATTCAGACGCATGTCCATCGAGTCAGTGATGCCATCCAGCCATCTCATCCTCTGTCGTCTCCTTCTCCTCCTGCCCCCAATTCCTCCCAGCATCGGAGTCTTTTCCAATGAGTCAAATCTTCACATGAGGTGACCAAAGTACTGGAGTTTCAGCTTTAGCATCATTCTTTCCAAAGATATCCTAGAGTTGATCTCCTTCAGAATGGACTGGTTGGACCTCCTTGCAGTCCAAGGGACTCTCAAGAGTCTTCTCCAACACCACAGTTCAAAAGCATCAATTCTTCAGCGATCAGCCTTCTTCACAGTCCAACTCTCGCATCCATACATCACCACTGGAAAAACCATAGCCTTGAGTAGAGGGACCTTTAGTCGGCAAAGTAATGTCTCTGCTTTTGAATATGCTATGAGATTGGTCATAAATTTTCTTCCAAGGAGTAGGCCTCTTTTAATATCATGGCTGCAGTCACCATCTGCAGTGATTTTGGAACCAAAAAATATTTAAAGTCTGATGCTGTATCCACTGTTTCCCCATTTATTTCCCTTGAAGTGATGGGACCGAATGCCATGATCTTTGTTTGCTGAATGTTGAGCTTCGTATACTTTATTGTTGTTTTTATTTCTGACTTATTTCACTCGTTATAATAGGCTCCAGTTTCATCCACCTCATTTGAACTAACTCAAGTGTATTATTTTGAATAGTTGAGTAATACTCCATTGTATATATGTACCACTGCTTTCTTATCCATTCGTCTGCTGATGGACATCTAGGTTGCTTCCAGGTTCTGGCTATTGTAAACAGTGCTGTGATAATCATTCAGGTACACATGTGTCTTTCAATTCTGGTTTCCCCAGTGTGTATGCCCAGCAGTCGGATTGCTGGGTCATATGGCAGTTCTAGTTTCAGTTTTTTTAAGGAATCTCCACAGTGTTCTCCATAGTGGCTGTACTAGTTTGCATTCCCACNTGTCTCTTTCAATTCTGGCTTCCCCGGTGTGTATGCCCAACAGTCGGATTGCTGGGTCATATGGCAGTTCTATTTTCAGTTTTTTAAGGAATCTCCACAGTGTTCTCCATAGTGGCTGTACTAGTTTGCATTCCCACCAACAGGATAAGATGATTCCCTTTATTTCACACACTCTCCAGCATTTATTGCTTGAGATTTTTGGATAGCAGCCATCCTGACCGGCATGAGATGGTACTTTATTGTGGTTTTGATTTGCATTCCTCTGATAATGAGTGATGTTGAGTATCTTTCCATGTGTGTGTTAGCCATTTGTATGTCTTCTTTGGAGAAAGGAATTTAGAAAGAGCAGTGGGCTCCCACAGTTGGGGCAGGGGTAGTAGCCCACATCCCGTGCAGGCAATACTGGAGGGCATTGCCAACGATGAGTTTTATTACAAGAATAAAACCAAGTAGACACTGTAGACACTGGTTCTGTTTTAATTACCATCTCCATACTCCAGTATTCTAAAGTAATATCAGTAATTAAATACTTTTCCTCTGCAAAACCAAAATCTGTTGGTTTTGATTTAAATGTTTGTTGTCATACATGTCAGGTTTTAATATTTTAAATATTATATATATGGTACAAAATTTCAGTGTACATATATACAAACGCACACATATATGTGTGTATGTGTATACATATATGTGTGTAAATATATATATATATAAATTCATACAGGCACAGTTTTAGTATTTATTTTTAAAAATTCACTGTCGTCTATGAGGGAGTTCATTAAGAGAAGACCCTGTTAAACAATTCTCACCAACACAGGCTGCTGTGGTTACGATTGCTCCATTCCACAGAGCGTCCTTCATGGTTTGCAAGGCCTTGAGATCACTTCCTGCATAGGCTGCATTCCCCGAGGGGATGTACTTATACACACCCCACTTCAAACTTTTGATTCTAAATACACAGTGATACCACAAAAATTGTCAAGTTAAAGACACACAATGTGCTTTTATTTACGTCTAAATCAGTGAAAAAAAAGTGTAAGAAAACGCCGTGGGGAAAGAAAAAGCCACCTCTAGGGACCGTTAGTAAAAAGCCTTTATTGGGCAGTCGCTCTCGGGTAGAACTCCCAAGAACAGGCAAGCGAGGGAGCAAAGGGAGTCTGCGAGGCAGGAAGGGATGCGGGAAGGTTTTATAGCAAGGGCTGATGAACAGGCCAAGTTTTTTTTTTTTTTTTTTTTTCCCATATAAGGCAACAGGCTCAGGCTACAGTGGTGGTTGGTATTTTCCCATATAAAGCAACAAGCACAGGCTACAGCGGTGCTTTGGTTTCCGTGTTGTCCCCTGATTAGATTTGGGGCTCCAAGGCCAGCCCCGGAGGTCTAATCTGCTTTTTGGTTCCCATTTGGGCATCAGCCAACTACTGGTGCTGAATGTCCTTTTTTTTTTTGATCATGCATTGGACGGCTTGCCCTTTCATCCCGGCCTTTTTGATATAGGACAAGGGGCGCCGGTTTTCTCTGGCTACTTCCTTCTGAACCAGGGTGACGAGGGGATAAGTGTGACCGGGATGATAGTGGCATTCGCCGTCAAATTTGCCTCGGGGCACTTGGTGGAGACCCTTGGTACTGCTGTCTAGCACCATTAGCTGGACCGCGTTGGGCCGTCGCCTTTGCTGGAATATATTTAAGGTCATGTTTGACAAGCAGTTAAGGATACTGATTAACATGAAAATGGGCTTTCACCAACCAAACTTAAACCAGGACATGATCTCATCTGAGAGAGAGGGAGAGCCATCTTCTAACCTGGAAACACTGTCTTGAACCTCGGCGATGGCATCTGTGACATTTCGGGAAAGGTCGGGAATATATACACAGCACTCTGTTTTTATAATAGCGCAAGTTCCGCCCTAGGCTGCTGTGAGGATATCTAGAGCCATCCTGTTTTGTAATATGGCCTTTCACATTTGTTTTTGCACCTTGTTTAAGGCCTCAAGGGCCTTGGTGGTTTCTAACAAAGACTGTTTAGTGAAGCTTGCAAGGGAGTTGACACGAGCCATGACATCTAGGTTTCTGATGGGGGGAACGAATACAGCTGCCAAGTAATCATACCAGCGGAAGAGTGACCTGGTCCACCTGGCCTTGATGAGGGGTAAATTTGCCAGTCTGGGCATTTTTCCCGTGTGTATCCTGCCTGGGGCAAAGAAATACCCCAGGGTGCACCTGCCTACCCACCAAACAGGGAGCCACGGCCACACGTTGGTGCCACATATCCACCTGGTGCCGTTGGGTGCCACCCAAAGAATACCCAGGTTATTTGTCCAATCAGATCCTGGAAATATATTGGCCTTATCAACAGCATAGGTTACATCAAAAACCATTTTACATAGAGTTTGGGACAGCATCCCTATATGTTTTAACAGATGTCTCAGCAAGGCTGGGCTGCCTGTCCATATCGAGGCTGGTGTTCTCTCTGTTCCCAGCACAGGTCTGCAGATCTAATGAGCTGTCCTGTTTCTGGTGTCATTCAGAAGTGTTTGTCCCAAATCTGATAGTAGTCTCCAAGGAAGCGAGACGACATCTGAAGCTGGTCTTCCTTTTGGGTGTTATTAACGTATCCTGTAAATGCAGAAACTATAACCTGATGACTGACAGTAACATCAAAAACAACAATACTCGGGCAAGTGGTGGTGTTTTTACACCAAGAAAAACTGGAATATCTGTACGTGAGACTCGAATAAAACCATTTTTGCTGTTTTAGGAAATTACAGAGGGATTCTGTAGCACCATCACCTATTGGCATCGCCCACCATGGCAGCCCGTTTTGGACTGACAGTGGCATAACAATGTATACCCAGCATGTGGAAGCATTATAGTAATGAGCATAGTAGTGTTCCCAAGAGATAAAAACATTAGCCTGAGCCCGAGAAGGATCAGGACTCAGGCTGAGTATAACACCTGTCAGGCAGAATGCCCACAACCTGGGGGCTTGCCATGATGACAAGCCCAGTCTGAGGGGTAAGAAATGCGTTGAATCCTTCATTTGGGCGGTGGCCTCGTAACAGACCCAATTCAGGGAACGTGTAACAGATGGTCTCTTCCTGGGATGGCCAGTAAGCTCCCGTGAATCTAATCTGCACTGCTCCATCAGCCAGGGTCTGGTAGGGATCTGTGGGCCCTGGACAGAGTCAATGAAAAGAGAGCACCGCCCAATCTGGGCTCTTCAAGGGAATAGCACCTTAGAAATAAGGAACAGTACCTCCAGCAAATGATAGGAGGCAATGTCTTTGGTTATTCTGGGATTGGGGGAAGAGGAATCCGGGTGATAGTTAGCTTAGTTGGCCCAGTAAGGACAGAGCGGAAGGATCCTCTCCTTTCATGGTCGGGGTCGGGATAACCTGGGGGTGTGAGTGTAAGTCGGGTCAGGTGGTACCAAGGCTCGTGTCCCAGGAGTTTGGCGGCTGTAGGAGTGGTGAGGATCACCGTATAGGGTCCCGTCCAGCGGGGCTGCAGTGGGCGAGGATTGAGGACTCTCAGTAGCACCGGATTTCCAGGGCCAGAGGCCGGACTGGCCCTTCGAAGTCCGTCAGTTGCGGCAAGACCTGGTCAGCGTATTCTCTCAGCAAAGACTGTAGGAGGGAAAAGAGAGGGAGGTACCCCGCTAGAGGGGGAGTCTCTCCCTCCGGGAGGTAGGTCAGGAGATAGGGCCTTCCGTAAAGCAGTTCGAAAGGGGTCAAACCTGTCTTTGAGTGAGGCATGGTGCACATACGAGTGAGCACCAGATGAAGGAGGTTTACCCAGGACAGTCGCAGTTCCGAGGCAAGCTTGGTCAGTTGTGTCTTGATGATCCCATTTACTCGCTCTACCTTGCCTGATGATTGGGGCCGATGAGGGATGTGGAGATGTCAGGTGATGCCCAAGGCCGCAGCCACCTGCTGGGAAATCTCGGTGGGGGAAGACAGCTGTCATGTGGGAGTCTGTTTAGCGGCAGCATATAAGGGCTTGGCCAGGGTGGAGTAATTTGGGACCCAGTGTCGTAAGAATCCTGTCAGTCCTAAGAAAGACAATATCTGGTCTCCGTTGGGTGGAGGGCTAATGGACCGGAGGAGGCTACACCGGTCTGTTGTCAGGGCCTTAGTGGTGGGAGTGATTTGGAGGCCTAGATAGACCACAGAGGTCTGAGTTAGTTGAGCCTTTGATTGCGAGGCTCTGTAGCCCTGGGAACCGAGGAAATTAAGAAGAGTCACAGTGTGTTGTCGAGAGGTCTCTTCTGAGGGGCTGCAAAGGATTAAGTCGTCTACGTAATGGAGGAGAATGCTAGGGTGAAGCGAGCACCTAGCCAGATCTTGGGACAGGGCTTATCCAAAGTAATGGGGACTGTCTCTGAACCCCTGAGGGAGTACAGTCCATGTGAGTTGGGTGGTCAGCTGAGTGTCAGGATCAGTCCAGGTGAAGGCAAAGAGGAATTGACAGTCGGATGTCAATTGAAGTGGGATGGTAAAAAAGGCATCTTTGAGATCAATAACAGTAAAATGAGAGGTTTGAGGAGGAATAGAGGAGAGAAGAGTGTAAGGGTTAGGAACAAGCGGATGGGCGGGGACCACCACTGCATTAATCAGGCGGAGATCCTGCACCAGCTGGTAGTCTCCGGAAGCCTTTCGGACAGGAAGGATGGACGTGTTACAAGGGAAGGTCATGGGGATTAGGAGACCCTGTCTCATGAGATGGTCAATGATGGGCTTTAGCCTCCTGAGTTACGAACAGACAAAGGAAATTGGGGTCGAGCCAGGAAACAGGTGGGATCCCTTAGCCGAATGAGGACTGGAGGGTAGTGCAGAGCCACCACCGGAACTCTGGTATCCCAGACCTCAGGACTAACCGGAGGAGTCAGGGGGTCCGTGAGTAGCATCAGGAAGGCCCCTGACATGGGGGCCGATCAGCGAGTCAGGTGGAGGGTGGCCTTCAGCTAAGCCTTCAGCTTAGCGAGTATATCCCTCCCCAAGAGCGAGGTAGGGAAGGAAGGAATGACTAAAAAGGAGTGAGTGAATATGCAGGAGTCTAACTGACAGGACAGTGGTTGGGTTTGGAGAGGACGTGAAGGTTGGCCATCAATTTCCATAACCGAAACCTGAGAAGGATGCAGAATTCCCCCGAAAGAGGAAAGAACCGAATAGGTAGCCCCCGTATCAACCAGAAAGTTGATAGACTTACCCGCTACCTGGAGTGTTACCCTGGGCTCCGCTTGGGTTATTGGAGTCCCCGAGTCTGGGCGGCATCAGTCTTCGTCGAAGCTCAGCAGCGCCAAAGCCAGAGTACGGCAGAAAGTCTTCCTGGGGCGCTCTGGTCCCCAGCCCCTAGAGGTCAGGGCCTGAGAGGTCTTGGGACAGTCACTAGCCCAGTGTCTTCATTGCTTGCACAACGGACATGGCTTAGATGGAGGGCGCCGGTTAGGGCACGTTTTGGCCCAGTGTCCTTCTTGGCCACACTTGAAGCAGGCCCCCAGAGGGGGTTTTTGGCCGTTGCCGGCAGCAGAGCTGCTACCAAAGCCTGGGTTTGCTGATTAAAAAGGCTCGCTTGCTGGTTGATGAGGCTTGCCTGAAATTTGGCTTTTTGCTTAAGCCTTGCCTTTCGGCTGGCCTAAGCAGTTTCCTCACTGGTGTTGTAAACCTTAAAGGCTACCTTTACCAGGTCTCAGATAGTGGTCTGAGGGCCGTCCTCAGCCTTGGCCAGTTTTTTCCGAATATCAGGGGCAGACTGACAAATAAAACGACTGGCCAAGGTGGCTGCCCTGACAGGAGACTCAGGGGACAGCCTGGTGTTTTGAATGAGGGCCTCAGTAAGCCGATTGAGGAACATGGCTGGGTTTTCATCAGGCCCCTGAGTCACCTCATCCAATTTGAGGAAATTTACAACTTTGTTAGAGGACACCTCCATCCCATCAAGAAGGCACTCTATCATATAGCGTACCCGCTGATTTCCACCATCCCCCTCCTGGTAGCTCCAATCAGAGTCAACATCAGGGACCGCCCGAGCCCCCCGGGGGCACTCGGGAGAGGGATTGGCAATGTGCCTCTGATCGGCCTGAGCTTTGGCCTCTGTCCATATGGCCAGCCTCTCCTCGGGGGTGGTGGTGGACCCTAAAATGACATAGATGTCCTGCCAGGTCAAAGCATAAGCAAGAGTCAAGCCAGTGAACTGTTTAATGTACTGAGTGGGATTGGAGGAGAAGGATCCCAGTTTGGCCTCAATCTGTGCCAGATCCTGGAGAGAAAAGGGGACGTGGACCTGGGCTAGGCCCTCAGCTCCAGCTACTTGTTGAAGAGGGAGTAGCGGGGCTGGAGGAAGGGGAAGGGAGGCCCCCAGAGGGTTGCCGTGGGAGCGAGTGTGGGAGCTAGCCGGAGAGGGGGAGGGTGTGACGGAGGGAAGAGGAGGATAAAAGATAGGGTTTAGGGCCGGAGGATCCAGGGCTGGCGGCGGAGTCTCGGGGGCGGGAACAGAGGTAGGAGGGGCCGGAGTGGAGGGAGAGGGTGAGGGTAGAGAACCAGGGTCAGAGGAGGGGAAAGAATAGGGTTAGCTGCCGGCTGATTGAGGGTCAAGGGTGAGGCTGGGGCCAGGGTGGAAGGAGAGGGAGACATGGGAGAGGTATAGGGAAGAGGAGCCACCAGGTCTTCTGGAGGAACAGAGAAAGCAGAGGACTCAGAGACGGGAGGAGTTGGCTTGGCCGGGGAGGGTGGAGTCAGGGGGCCATGGTGGGCAGAATTTGGCTGGGAGCACACGTGGTGCACAGGGTACTGCACAGGGTGGGGCGGGAGCGACAGCCCAAAAGGCCTGAACATAGGGGACCTCAGACCATTTTCCCAGAGACGGGAGGAGTTGGCTTGGCTGGGGAGGGTGGAGTCGGGGGGCCATGGTGAGCAGAATTTGGCTGGGAGCACACGTGGTGCACAGGCTAGGGCACAGGGTGGGGTGGGAGCGACTGCCCAAAAGGCCTGAACATAGGGGACCTCAGACCATTTTCCCGTTTTCCGGCAGTAATTGTCCAAATCACGGAGGACATCAAAGTCTAATGTCCTGTGGCTGGCCAGTGAGAGCTAGAGGATATTGTGGCCAGGCCCATGAGCACAAAAAGGTGAGCTGTTTAGGGCAGATATATCCCTTAGTCTTATGGTCCCCATTTAGCCAATAGGCACTCTAAAGGAGTGGAATACTGGGGATTGGGTTTGGAAGCTGTCGATCCCATGGCGACCAAGTGACGCGGAGGCAATCTCCGCTGTCCAAACTTCTTTGGACAAGCTAAGGGAAGCCGGAGGTCTGAGCAGCCATTCGGAACGTCTTCCTCACAGACTGCAGGACTGGGGGAGGCCAGAGCCGGAGGTCTTTTCAGTCGCTTGGGACGTCTCCCTCACGAACTGATGACCAGAAGGGGGTCGAAGCCGGAGGCCGAAGCTGGAGGTCTACTCAGTCACTTGGGACGTCTCCCTCACGAGCTGGTGACCGGGAGGGCCCAGTTAGTGCGCACCCATTACAGGGCCCTAGGAAGTGGTCTCCAGGGAGGGCAGGCTCCAAAGCCAAAGGGACTTACCCTATATCTTGCCGTCTGGGAGGTTGGTCAGTCACCTGGGTCCGGGGCTACTGTGGTGGTGGAGCTCGAGGGGGCCTCAACAGCAAGTGCTGGGGGCCCTCACCTCGAGCCCCACGTTGGGTGCCAGATGTAAGAAAACGCCACGGGGAAAGAAAAAGCCACCTCTAGGGACCATTAGTAAAAAGGCCTTTATTGGGCAGTTGCTCTCGGGCAGAACTCCCGAGAAGAGGCAAGCGAGGGAGCAAAGGGAGTCTGCGAGGCAGGAAGGAGTGTGGGAAGATTTTATAGCAAGGGCTGGTGAACAGGCCAAGTATTTCTTTTCCCATATAAGGCAACAGGGGCAGGCTACAGTGGTGGTTGGTATTTTCCCATATAAGGCAACAAGTGCAGGCTACAGCGGTGGTTGGTGTCTTTGGTTTCCATGTTGTCCCCTGATTAGATTGGGGCTCCAAGGCGAGCCCCGGAGGTCTAATCTGCTTTTCGGTTCCCATTTGGGCATCAGCCAACTACTGGTGCTGAATGTCCTTTTTTTTTTGATCATGCATTGGACGGCTCACCCTTTCAAAAAGTATTCACTGCATGGTACAAACTTTGTTTAGCTCGAAAAGAACAAAACTGTCTTATATTTGAACATAAAATAGCTTTCTGAATTTGAAAAATAGGTTTCAAAAGAAATTCATTCTTAATTATCAGTTATTTTGAGACTATGGAACAAAGAAAATAAACCTACTTTAACTGGGACTGCTTAAGCTGTATCTTATGCAGATTTCTTTTTAAATTCCGATGCACTTTCACAACAAAACTGTCTTATATTTGAACATAAAATAGCTTTCTGAATTTGAAAAATAGGTTTCAAAAGAAATTCATTCTTAATTATCAGTTATTTTGAGACTATGGAACAAAGAAAATAAACCTACTTTAACTGGGGCTGCTTAAGCTGTATCTTATGCATATTTCTTTTAAAATTCCAATACACTTTCACAGTTGTAAATACATATAATAGACAAAATTTGGAGGAGACACACTCTCCCTGCCATGTGACCCATCAGAGTTAACTTAGAGAGACGAGGATGGCAGGTGAGTTTGGAGGCCTCTTTAGGGGAATTATAAACGCCTCATTTCTCCCATCAAAACATCTGAATTGCTCCCCATTTTCTGCTAGACGTGTCAGGATGGGACTTTGTGATGTCAAGGCTCACCCAGGGACACCATTGGCTGGGGAAGAGACCTGCTGACCTCATAAAACACGAGGGTGTGTCTCCCTGGGGATGGGTATATATAGGGGTGCTCAGGGACTCTGGAGCAGACCACTGAGAGGCCTCAAAATGACTAAGGTGACTGGGAAGCCACAAGGCTCCAGAGTAGTTATAAAACACCTGCCTCCTGATATTTGGGAAAGAAAGATGAAGACCTCCTCTCAGCTGAGGTCCAAAAACATGTCAAGGTGAGGTGAACCCACACAAACTCCTCTTGCCCGTTGACCCCACGCCAGAAGACCCACTCCCCTGTCCTTCCCTGGCATATAACCCTTCTCTGCCCACACCCCTTCCCCTGAAACTGTCCTTTCTTTCCACCCTCAACCTATTTCCCAAACCAATGCCATTTTCTACCACTGTCTTTTCTTTCTTCAGGTGGCCAGGATAACTGACAGTGAGTAATCATCTTCAGGCAAAGATGACCCAGAAAACTTCTCAGAAACTGCCTACCACAAGGAAACTTAAAAAAAAAAAAAATCAGAGGCTCAAAGCTCTGTAGCCAGTGCTCCAATGTGAATGAAGAGCTGAATCAGAATGGAACAGAGAAAGTCCCAGAGTGCCAGGAGCCAGCACAGAAGATCCCATCCATGACAAAGGTCATGAGGAAGAGGCCCGACAGGCAAAGGCAAGTCAGGACTTGAGGGACTCTCTGAACCTGCTCAAGCATCTATCCCAAAACCAGAATTTGCCATTCCTCTTATATTTTATTAACTCCTCTGTTACCAAAGGAGGGCTGCCCCAGTTCTTTTTGTTCTGGTTTCCTCAGTGTGTATGCCCAGCAGTGGATTCTCGGTCCTATGACAGCTCTATTTGTAGTTTTTAAAGTAATCTCCACCCTGTTCTCCATAGTGGCCGGGCTAAGTTTGCATTTTCACCAACAATGTAAGAGAGTTCCCTTTTCTCCACACCCTTTCCAGCATTTATTACTTGTAAACTTCTTGATAGCAGCCATCTGACTACTGTGTAATAGCTTACATTTGCATTAATTTCAAGAAGATACCTGGCAGTGATAATTTCTGTAATTTGTCTTTCTCTATCTGCCTTCCTTCACTTAGTATGATATTCACTCTATCCATCCATGCTGTTGTCACTGGCATTATTCTTTTGTGATTCAGGGCTGCGTAGCATTCCAAGGCAGAAGTGTACCACTCTGACTTCATTTTATTGTTGATGAATAACTTCGCAGAATTTGTTGCAGGTTGGGCTTCCCTGGTGGCCAAGCCAGTAGAGAATCCACCTGCCAATTCAGGAGACGTGGGTTCAGCCCCTGGGTGAGGAAGATCCCCTGGAGAAGGGCATGGAAACCAACTCTAGTATTCTTTCCTGGCGAATCCCATGGACAGAGGAGCCTGGTGGGCTACAGTCCATGAGGTCACAAAGTGTTAGACATGACTGAAGTGACTGATAATACATGCAAAGAACAAAAAAGAGAGAGAAATGAGTATTTTATTCTTTCCCTATTTTACTCTAGTATTCTTTCCTGGTTAATCCCATGGACAGAGGAGCCTGGCGGGCTCCAGTCCATGAGGTCACAAAGTGTTAGACATGACTGAAGTGACTGATAATACATGCAAAGGGAAAAAATAAAGAGAGAAATGAGTACTTTTTTCTTTCCCTCTTTTGAGAACAATGGAGATCAAGAAAACAGTGAGCAGGCCTGAAGATTCTTAGTTTTGTTGTTGTTGTTGTTGTTTTACATTAACTGCTCATAACTCTGAATGTCTGTGACTAAGTTTGCTTTTCTGCCCCCTAACTCTGCAGAAGCTAGGAGTAACATTCTTCCTTGGACGCTATGCTAAATATGTCACCTATCTGGTGGTTACCCTTAAAACATCCTTCCCTCTGTACTCGCATATCAGAAAGAAGGCCGCCAAGCCACCCCAACTGCAAGAGTCAGTTACTGGGTTATTGACTTCAGTCTAAGACTGTCTTTGAAAAATGCACAACGAAGAGATCTATATCCTACCCACTTTGTTCCTCATCAGTGACACCTGGTTGTGAGCTCTTCCCTTATATAAGCCTCTAGACTCTTCATAGGCAAGGGATGGAAGGGTACTCAGTCCCTGAGGCATGTCCCTACTCTTTTCCCCTCTCTGCTGGCTTGAGAATAAAAGCTGCCTTCATATCTCCTTCAAACTCTGTCTCTGTATTTTTTATTTTGCTTCACTGGGAAGGGAAATCTAAGATTTTGGCCAGCAACAATTCTAGTTCCTGGACATTGCCAATCGAGCTGCCCTGAAAACAAGGTGCATGGGGCAGTGTGAATTCTTATTGTCTCTGGGTCTGAGCCCAGACGTGGGATTGTTGGGCCATGTGGTTTCTGAGTGTTTAGTCAAAAAAGAACCTCCTTACTGATTTTGATAGTTCCCTCACCCATTTGCATCCCCACTGAGGGTGTAGGAGACTCTCCTTTTGCCTCCATCCTCTGCAGCCCCTATTTTCTGTAGATTTTTAGACAGTGGCCACTCTGACCTGTGGGCGGGGATTTTTCATGGGAGTTTTGATTTATGTGGATTTAATACATAGTGGCATGCTG
>SJYD01055981.1:67160-77987 GCA_006408635.1 Nanger granti
TTTCCCAGCCCCTCTTCTGCCAGTAACCCTCAGTGTCAAAGGACAGCTTGCCAGTGAGCGCCTTCATCTGGCCTGGTGGCAGGAGCCCAGTGCAGCGGTCGACCAGGCCTGTGCAACTGAGGAGGGGAAGGAGTAGTACAGAGGGTGCCCAAGCTGGTATCCTGGGTGCTGTGTGCTCAGTGACCTGACACTGACCGGAGTGACCAGGGCCTGGATGGCTGTGCAGTAGGGCAGTGCCCATTAACCCAGGCTACACTGCCTCACTGTCCTAGGGAATCCCACAGAAGGCAGAGAAGCTCCCTATCCACCCACAAGCAGTTATCACTTCATGTCTGACATGAACAGATTTTCTGTATGAGTAAGTGTACTTATTTACAAACGTAAATAAAGTGGGTTGTTCTAACCATACTACCCTGCACAGGCAAGGGCCAGGAGCCATATGTCCTGCCAGTCCCTGGGAAGAATGGAAGGTGCCCACCCAGAGGATCCCAGCGGGGTTCTGGGTGGTGGCTAGGGGATCAGCAAAGCGATTGCAGTGAGCAGACCTGTAGGTCCACAGAGGATCCTCAGGACAGTAGAGAGCATCAGGACTGGGATGGGTGAAAGAGGAGTGGCCCTGAAGCCTAGGGCTGAGAATTGGGATGATGTATGAGGGTTTACCATCTGAGCCAGCAGGGAGGGTTTGGCCTCTGGTAGAATTTCTGCTCCAGAAATACTGGGGTTAATATCAGTCTCCTCACAGCTGTTCCATGGCTACAGTCTCAGCCTGTCACCACTATCCTCATGACGTGAATCCAGGCTCTGCATCCAGGCTGCATGAGCCTGAGCTTCCCCACTGTGGAGAAGAGAAGGTCCTAGCCTATACACTGATCTGCCTTCAGGCCTCAATTTCTGACCCCCTCACAACCTCTGAATCTTGTCACTTACCTCTCATGGCCAGACCTTCTTCCTGGGGGTAATACTGCAGATGATTGACTCACAGGTCCTCGTCAAAGATCTGCTGGCCACACAGGGGAGGAGACCTTATGAATGACCAGTTCCAAGCCCTCACATGGGCAGTCAAGAACCTCAACAACAATTGTCCTTTCTGGGGAAGCACAGATCTACCCCACCTCAGCAATCTTGTTACATCCTGGAGAGATGTGGTCCAAGGACCAGTTGAGGATGTTCACGCTGCTGGTGTTCGGCCTGAGATTAGGAGCTCCTCATCCATCCTCAGAGAATCAGTGGACCAGAGGGGACATACATGCCCTATATCCTGAAGGAGGACAGGGGAGACAGCAAAGATTAAAGTAGTCGGTGCATCCAACTTCCTCTCCCTTTTACTGACACTGTCCTGGGAGCCCGAGTGCACAAGCGATGCCACAGAAGTACTCCTTAATGATCTCTCTGTTCATGAAGCACAGGTTGTCCCGAAAGGAAAACAAACAAACAGACAAAAAAAGCAAACATTTAGCAGTGAGCCTGGGGATGGCCTCATTCCTGCACCTTCCAGGACCGTGAGGATTGAAAAGGTGAAGGTGCATGAGCTTCTAGGGCCCACAGCTTGCCTCCCAGGCTGGCATCAGCATCTTCCACTTTTCCTTTCCAAAGGCTCACAGTGAACACACACAGCCGGGTCATAGGATCCCCTGACCCTCACTTTGCCTGCCCATCTCCCCCACCCACCTGTCCTCAGGCTACTCAGAGAATCAGTGGACCAGAGGGGATGTACATGCCCTATATCCTGAAGGAGGACAGGGGAGACAGCAAAGATTAAAGAAGTTGGTGCATCCAACTTCCTCTCCCTTTTACTGACATTGTCCTGGGAGCCCGAATGCACAAGCGATGCCAAAGAAGTACTCCTTAATGATTTCTCTGACCCTGAAGCACAGGTTGTCCCGAAAGGAAACAAACAAACAAACAAACAACAAAAAAAAATTAACAGCGACCCTGGGGATGGCCTCATTCCTGCACCTTCCAGGACCGTGAGGATTGAAAAGGTGAAGGTGCACAAGCTTCTAGGGTCCGCAGCTTGCCTCCCAGGTTGGCATCAGCATCTTCCACTTTTCCTTTCCAAAGGCTCACAGAGAACACAAACAGCCGGGTCATAGGATCCCCTGACCCTCACTTTGCCTGCCCATCTCCCCCACCCACCTGTCCTCAGGCTCCCTCCTTGCCCTTCAAAGCCATCATGATGATAAGCAAGTCTTCATCTCGGTCGCTGACCATGACGGGACTCTGACGGTGGTTCATAATCTGTTTGAAGTCAAAGAACCAGTCATACCACATGCCGAGGAAGGAACAGTTTCGAGTAACATGGTTAGTCTCGGGCAGAGCTAGGGCACCAGAAGAGGCATCTGTCACGACTCCCCATACTTGTTTCTTATAGGGACCACCCATACTTCAGGCACAGACAGGTCGTATAGGAGTACCACTTTGGCATCACTGGTGCTCTGCACCTGGGTACTCCTACTTGCTGAGCCACTACACTGACATCCCCAGATCTGCCACACCTTGTGATGCTCTCATCCCTCTCGGTCCCCTGTGGTCTTCTGGGACTCTTGTCCACATCCCCCAAAGGAGGATATGTTTCCAACCATTATGATGTATGCCTGTCATGTTTATCCCGAGGGGTGGAATGTCAGGGGCCTTAAACTTCAGAATCTGCAGTCTGTGCAGCATGCATTCTCTGTGCACAAGTGCCAATGGGTGTGCATTCAGCAAGAGAGGCCTGGTTCTCTTCCCTGCCCCCTGTCTTCACAAGGGGTCGCATGGAAGTATTGGCGTCATCTGGAACACTGTCTCCAGTCACTGAAGACATCCATTGCCTGCCAAAGTTTGTGGCTTCTATTCAGATGCAAGCCAAACTTAGCCTCCCAGAGTCCTTTGCTCAGACATATACAGTTAGAAAGATTCCCGGAAGCTGCTCTGCTTGCACTGTGGTTATGGAGATCACAGCTCCCACGAACCCCAGTTCATTGTCCTCCAATTACTTTGGCCTCCGTGCAGATGGTGAGTTCCATCACCCCCCCTCTCCTCCTTCTCCTGTTCCTTCTCATTCTCTTGAGCATCTGACACTGGGAAGTGACACTAAGGAAACGGCTTTGGCCCACAAGCCATGATTCTGCCAGTAACCCTCAGTGTCAAAGGACAGCTTGCCAGTAAGCGCCTTCATCTGGCCTGGTGGCAGGAGCCCAGTGCAGTGGTCGACCAGATCTGTTCAACTGAGGAGGGGAAGGAGTAGTACAGAGGGTGCCCAAGCTGGTATCCTGGGTGCTGTGTGCTCAGTGACCTGACACAGACCGGGGTGACCAGGGCCTGGATGGCTGTGCAGTAGGGCAGTTCCCAGGAACCCAGGCTACACTGCCTCACTGTCCTAGGGAATCCCAGAGAAGGCAGAGAAGCTCCCTATCCACCCACAAGCAGTTATCACTTCATGTCTGACATGAACAGATTTTCTGTATGATTAAGTGTACTTATTTACAAACTTAAATAAAGTGGGTTGTTCTAACCTACTACCCTGCACAGGCAAGGGCCAGGAGCCATATGTCCTGCCAGTCCCTGGGAAGAATGGAAGGTGCCTACCCAGAGGATCCCAGCGGGGTTCTGGGTGGTGATTAGGGGATCAGCAAAGCGATTGCAGTGAGCAGACCTGTAGGTCCACAGAGGATCCTCAGGACAGTAAAGAGCATCAGGACGGGGAGGGGTGAAAGAGGAGTGGCCCTGAAGCCTAGGGCTGAGAATTGGGATGACGTATGAGGGTTTACCATCTGAGCCAGCAGGGAGGGTTTGGCCTCTGGTAGAATTTCTGCTCCAGAAGTACTGGGGTTAATATCAATCTCCTCACAGCTGTCCCATGGCTACAGTCTCAGCCTGTCACCACTATCCTCATGACGTGAATCCAGGCTCTGCATCCAGGCTGCATGAGCCTGAGCTTCCCCACTGTGGAGAAGAGAAGGTCCTAGCCTATACACTGATCTGCCTTCAGGCCTCAATTTCTGACCCCCTCACAACCTCTGAATCTTGTCACTTACCTCTCATGGCCAGACCTTCTTCCTGGGGGTAATACTTCAGATGATTGACTCACAGGTCCTCGTCAAAGATCTGCTGGCCACACAGGGAAGGAGACCTTATGGATGACCAGTTCCGAGCCCTCCCATGGGCAGCCAAGAACCTCAACAACAATCGTCCTTTCTGGGGAAGCACAGATCGACCCCACCTCAGCAATCTTGTTACATCCTGGAGAGATGTGGTCCAAGGACCAGTTGAGGATGTTCACGCTGCTGGTGTCCGGCCTGAGATTAGGAGCTCCTCATCCATCCTCAGAGAATCAGTGGACCAGAGGGGACGTACATGCCCTATATCCTGAAGGAGGACAGGGGAGACAGCAAAGATTAAAGTAGTTGGTGCATCCAACTTCCTCTCCCTTTTACTGACACTGTCCTGGGAGCCCAAATGCACAAGCGATGCCAAAGAAGTACTCCTTAATGATCTCTCTGTTCCTGAAGCACAGGTTGTCCCAAAAGGAAACAAACAAACAAACAAACAAACAGAAAAAGCAAATATTTAGCAGCGAGCCTGGGGGTGGCCTCATTCCTACACCTTCCAGGACCGTGAGGATTGAAAAGGTGAAGGTGCACAAGCTTCTAGGGTCCGCAGCTTGCCTCCCAGGCTGGCATCAGCATCTTCCACTTTTCCTTTCCAAAGGCTCACAGAGAACACACACAGCCGGGTCATAGGATCCCCTGACTCTCACTTTGCCTGCCCATCTCCCCCACCCACCTGTCATCAGGCTCCCTCCTTGCCCTTCAAAGCCATCATAATGATAAGCAAGTCTTCATCTCGGTCGCTGACAATGACGGGCCTCTGGCGGTGGTTCATAATCTGTTTGAAGTCAAAGAACCAGTCATACCACATGCCGGGGAAGGAAGAGTCTCGAGTAACATGGTTAGTCTCGGGCAGAGCTAGGGCACCGGAACAGGCATCTGTCACGACTCCCCATACTTGTTTCTTATAGGGACCACCAATACTTCAGGCACAGACAGGTCGTATAGGAGTACCACTTTGGCATCACTGGTGCTCTGCACCTGGGTACTCCTCCTTGCTGAGCCACTACACTGACATCTCCAGGTCTGCCACACTTTGTGATGCTCTCATCCCTCTGGGTCCCCTGTGGTCTTCTGGGACTCTTGTCCACATCCCCCACAGGAGGATTTGTTTCCAACCATTATGATGTATGCCTGTCATGTTTACCCTGCGGAGTGGAATGTCAGGGGCCTTAAACTTCAGAATCTGCAGTCTGTGCAGTATGCATTCTCTGTGCACAAGTGCCAATGGGTGTGCATTTAGCAAGAGAGGCCTGGTTCTCTTCCTTGCCCCCTGTCTTCACAAGGGGTCGCATGGAAGTATTGGCGTCATCTGGAACACTGTCTCCAGTCACTGAAGACATCCATTGCCTGCCAAACTTTGTGGCTTCTATTCAGATGCAAGCCAAACTTAGACTCCCAGAGTCATTTGCTCAGACATATACATTTAGAAAGATTCCCGGAAGCTGCTCTTCTGGCACTGTGGTTATGGAGATCACAGCTCCCACGAACCCCAGTTCATTGTCCCCCAATTCCTTTAGCCTCCATGCAGATGGTGAGTTCCCTCACCCCACCTCTCCTCCTGCTCCTGTTCCTTCTCATTCTCTTGAGCATCTGACACTGGGAAGTGACACTAAGGAAACGGCTTTGGCCCACAAGCCATGGATGCCCTGGATAATGGCACTAATATGACTCAAGGGATGCTTTCTCCTCTGATGGTTCTTCCTCTGGAGCTGAAGTTAGGCTTTCAGGTATTTCTCATTCACAGAGCTCAGCTCCGCTAGCAGGGCCACCAACACCTCCAGTGCCTCTAGTGGGGGCTGGTCGTTCGAGGCTCCTGTCCTTGCATGTTCCTGGCCTTGCTCCTATGGCTTCTCCTATCTCTCCTGCGAGGACAGCTTCCCCTGCTCCTCTTCTGACCCCACTTCAACCTCCTCAATGATGTCTTCCACCAGCAGCTGGAACAGTTGCTGGACCGCATGACCTCTCCTTCTTCCAGAGCTGCTCCTTCCTCCTTTGCCTTCCCACTGAAGAAGGCAGCCTCTTCAACTAGTGAGCCACCTGCTGCCTGTGACATCACTGACTGCCCCAGCCTGCCAGCAGGTCTCAGGGCTCTGGCACCCTGAATCATCAGGCTCACAGCAAAGAAGCCCCAGCATCCTTATGAGCAACAGGACCCAGGGAAGGATGATGCCAACAAAGGTGCTCAATTCAGCCTGTCTTGGTGAGAATCAGCTGGGTCTCTTGTGCTATAACCAGAGCTTCTCTGAATGAGACTAGGACTCATGAAGACCCCAAGCCTCCAGTCTCAGCCTGTCACCTGTTACCCTCATGATGTGAATCCAGACTCTGCATCCAGGCTGCATGATCCTGAGCTTCCCCACCAGGGAGAGGAGAGGGTCCTGGCCTGTACACCAATGTGTCTTCAGGCATCCACTCCTGACCCCCTCACAACCTCTGTGTCTTGTCACTTACCTCTCATGGCAGGACCTTCCTCCTGGGGGTAATACTGCAGGGAATTGACACACAGGCCCTCTCCAATGATCTGCTGGCTGCACAGATCAGCCAGCAGAGGAGCAGGGGAAGACAGCATATGGATGATGAGCCCCGAGCCCTCCAATGAGCAGCCAAGAACCCCAACACCAATCGTCCATTCTGGGGAGGTCCAGATGGACCTCAACTCATCAATCCTGTTACATCCTGGAGAGTTGTGGTCCAAGAGCCGCTTGAGGACGTTCACGCTGCTGGTGTCCGGCCTGAGGTTGGGAGCTTCCCATTCATCCTCACAAAAGCAGTGGACCAGAGAGGACGTACATGCCCTATATCCAGAAGGAGGACAGGGGAGACAACAAAGATTCAGGTAAGTGGTGCATCCGAATCCCTCTCCCACCCACCCACACCACCCTGGGAGCCAGGTTGTACCAGCGATGCCAAAGTGGTACTCCTTAATGATCTCTCTGTTCATGAAGCATAGGTTGTCCCGAAAGGAAAATACCAGCTTGCAGCAGGCCTGGGGATGGCCTCGTTCTGGCACCTGTCAGGACCGGGTGGTTGGAAAAAGTGAGGGTGCACAAGGTTCTAGGGTTCGCAGCTTGCCTGCCAGGAAGGTATCAGCATCTTCCGCTTTTCCTTTCCAAAGGCTCATGGCGAACACACGCAGCTGGGTCATAGGATCCCCTGATCTCCACTTGCCTGCCCAGATCCCCCAACCACCTGTCCTCAGGCTTTTTCCCTGCCCTTCAAAGCCATCATGGAGATAAGCAAGTCTTCATCTCGGTTGCTGACTATGATGGGCATCTGGTGGTGATTCGTAATCTGCTCGAAGTCAAGGAACTTGTCATGCCACATGCCAGGAAGGAAGAGTCTCGTGTAACAGAGTTAGTCTCGGGCAGAGAAAGGGCACCAGAACAGGCATCTGTAAGTACTCCATTTTGGGAGTACTGGTTTCCTTTCAGGACCACTGGTACTTCAGGCACAGACAGGTCATATAGGGGTACCAGTTAGGCATCGCTGGTGCTCTGCATCTGGATCCTCCAGCTTGCCCAGTCACCACACCCACATTCCCAGCCCCTGCCACACCATGTGATGCTCTCATCCCTCTGCATCCCCTGTGGTCTTCTGGGACACTTGTCTGCTTCCCCCAAGGAAGGATCTGTTTGAAACCACACTCGATGTACGCCTGGTATGTGTTTCCTGGGAACTAGCATGTCAGTTGCCTGAAACTTCCGAATCTGCTGTCCCTGCAGCAGGCATTCTCCAAGCGCAATGGCCTGTGTCTGTGCATTTAGCAAGAGAAGCCTGGGTCTCTTCCCTGCTCCCTTACTTGACAAGGAATGACGTGGATGTACTGGAGTCATATGCCATACTGTCTCTGGTCATTGATGACATCCATTCCTGGCCAAAGTATGTGGATTCTATTCAGATGTGAGCCAAACTGAGCCTCCCATGGTCATTTGCTCAGATACATACAGGTAGAAAGATTCCCAGGCTCTCCTGGCACCTTGGCTGTAGAGATCACATCACCCACAGACATGAATCCATGCTCTGCATCCAGGCTTCCTGAACCTGAACTTCCCCACCAGAGAGAGAAGGCCCTGGTCTCTATACCGATCTGCCTTCAGGACTCACCTCCTGACCCCTTCACAGTCTCTGTGTCTGTCACTTACCTCTCATGGCAAGACCTTCCTCTTGGGGTTAATATTGCAAGGGATTGACTAACAGGCCCTGTCCAATAATCTGCTAGCCGCACAGGGGAGGACAGCACATGGATGACCAGCCCTGAGCCCTCCCATGGGCAGCCAAGAACCCCAACATCAATCGTCCATTCTGGGGAGGGCCAGATGGACTCCACTTCAGCAATCCTATTACATCTTGGAGCGTTGTGGTCCAAGAACCAGTTGAGGACGTTCATGCTGCTGGTATCCTGCCTGAGGTTAGGTGCTCCCCATCCATCATTGCAGAAGCAGTGGACCAGAGAGGACGTACATGCCCTATATCCTGAAGGAGGACAGGGAAGACAGCAAAGATTCAGGTAGGTGGTGCATCCGACTCCCTCTCCTACCCACCCACAATGCCGTGGGAACCAGGTCGCACCAGCGATGCCAAAGTGGTACTCCTTAACAATCTCTTTGTTCCTGAAGCACAGGTTGTCCCTAAAGGAAACTACCAGCTTGCAGCTGGCCTGGGGATGGCCTCATTCTGGCACCTGCCAGGACCGGGAGGATGGAAAAGGGGAAGGTGCACAAGTTTTTACAGTCCGCAGCTTGCCTGCCAGGCAGACATCAGCATCTTCTGCTTTTCCTTTCCAAAGGCTCATGACGAACACAGGCAGCTGGGTTTTAACATCCCCCGACCCACACTTGCCTGCCAAGCTCCCCCACCCAGCTGTCCTGAGGCTCACTCTTTGCCCTTCAAAGCCATCATGGAGATAAGCAAGTCTTCATCTCGGTTGCTGACTATGATGGGCATCCGGTGGTGATTCGTAATCTGCTCGAAGTCAAGGAACTTGTCATGCCACATGCCAGGAAGGAAGAGTCTCGTGTAACAGAGTTAGTCTCGGGCAGAGAAAGGGCACCAGAACAGGCATCTGTAAGTACTCCATTTTGGGAGTACTGGTTTCCTTTCAGGACCACTGGTACTTCAGGCACAGACAGGTCATATAGGGGTACCAGTTAGGCATCGCTGGTGCTCTGCATCTGGATCCTCCAGCTTGCCCAGTCACCACACCCACATTCCCAGCCCCTGCCACACCATGTGATGCTCTCATCCCTCTGCATCCCCTGTGGTCTTCTGGGACACTTGTCTGCTTCCCCCAAGGAAGGATCTGTTTGAAACCACACTCAATGTACGCCTGGTATGTGTTTCCTGAGAACTGGCATGTCAGTTGACTGAAACTTACGAATCTGCTGTCCCTGCAGCAGGCATTCTCCAAGCGCAATGGCCTGTGTCTGTGCGTTTAGCAAGAGAAGCCTGGGTCTCTTCCCTGCTCCCTTACTTGATAAGGAATGACGTGGATGTACTGGAGTCATATGCCATACTGTCTCTGGTCATTGATGACATCTATTCCTGGCCAAAGTATGTGGATTCTATTCAGATGTGACCCAAACTGAGCCTCCCATGGTCATTTGCTCAGATACATACAGGTAGAAAGATTCCCAGGCTCTCCTGGCACCTTGGCTGTAGAGATCACATCACCCACAGACATGAAGCCATGCTCTGCATCCAGGCTTCTTGAACCTGAACTTCCCCACCATAGAGAGAAGGCCCTGGTCTCTATACCGATGTGCCTTCAGAACTCACCTCCTGACCTCTTCACAACCTCTGTGTCTGTCACTTACCTCTCATAGAAAGACCTTCCTCTTGGGGTTAATATTGCAATAGATTGACTAACAGGCCCTGTCCAATAATCTGCTAGCCACACAGGGGAGGACAGCACATGGATGACCAGCCCTGAGCCCTCCCATGGGCAGCCAAGAACCCCAACATCAATAGTCTGCCCCCTGATGCCCTCTTGCAACACTGACCATCTTACTTGGGTTTCTCTTACCTTGAGCGTGGGGTATCTTTTCATGGCTGCTCCAGCAAAGCACTGCCGCTGCTCCTTACCTTGAACGAGGGGTATCTCCTTACCACAGCCAGTCCTGACCTTCAGTGTGTGGTAGCTCCTCTAGGCCCTCCTGAGCCTACGCAGTACTGCTCTTCAGGTTGATCCTCTCAGCCACCAGTCCTGGCCTTGGCGTGGGTGGCTCCTTTCAAATGCTGCCGCCCCTGGCCTGGGGCTTGGGCTCGGGGTGGCTCCTCAGGGTTACCACCCCTGGCCTCAGGCGTGTTGTCGCTCCTCCCAGCTGCCGCCTCTGGCCTCGGGTTCGTGGTGGCTTTTTCCGGCCGCCCCTGATCTCGGACGCGGGGTGTCTCCCCCGGCCGCCCCTGGCTTCGCAAGCGGGGTGTCTCCCCCCGGCCGCCCCTGGCCTCTGACGCAGGGTAGCTCCACCCAGCCGCCGCCCTGACCTCGGACGCGGGGTGTCTCCTCTCGGCTGCCACTGACCTCGGATCGTGGGGTGTCTCCTCCCAGCCAACGCCCCTGACCTCGGATGCGGGGTAGCTCCTCTCGGCCGCGCTTAGTGCACCGGCCTGGCTCTCGCAGCTGCTGTTTTCAAGGAGCATCATAATCAAAGTTCTGAAAATCAGTGATAGAAACATTTTAAAGCAGTCAGAGTAAAAGAGGCCTATTGTGTATAGAGGAATGAAGATTGTTAAAAGC
>SJYD01055982.1:479-12175 GCA_006408635.1 Nanger granti
CATTGATCTATATTTCTGTCTTTGTGCCAGGACCATACTGTCTTGATGACTGTGCATTTGTAGTAGAGTCTGAAGTCAGGCAAGTTGATTCCTCCAGTTCCATACTTCTTTCTCAAGATTACTTTGGTTATTTGAGGTTTTTACAATTGGGTTTTAAAGAGATAATTGGGACCTCAAAGGTCTCTGATACATAGGAAATCTAGGCTGGAGAAGGGAAAAGCAGTTTGATGTTGAAGACTGGAAGGGGGAGTAACACTAGAACTTATTCACTTCAGTTGATGATTGAGGAAATAAGAGAGCCTAGTGAGCAATGTTGTGGTTCACTGTGAAGGCAAAATAAGGGAAATGGCTTCACGGCTGAGTTAACAACTGCAAGTCTCAACTCAAGGATGATGGTGTTGATAGGATAGGCATACCTCATTCAGAAACCTTTTCAACATTGCCATTGTTTATGGATTCATTGATAAAGAGGACCCCAACACAGCATAGAAGTTTAGTGCAACAAAAAATTCAGGAGAAAAACTCATTTCACACTGCCTAGAATCAGAAGTTTCTATCCTAATCCTAACTCATTCACATGATCTAATGTCATTCTTTTCCAGCCCTTATTCTCTTGTTTTTGAAGTGGAAAATCTTCATGATTTTCAGCTTAACATCATTTGGATGGTGAGGGCATTCAGTAAGAGAAGCTAAAAAGTTCATGTTGACTCCATGTCAGCCAAGGAGGGACTCAAANGATCTAATGTCATTCTTTTCCAGCCCTTATTCTCTTGTTTTTGAAGCGGAAAACCTTCGTGATTTTCAGCTTAACATCATAGGGATGGTGAAGGCGTTCAGTCAGAGAAGCTAAAAATTTCACGTTGACTCCATGTCAGCCAAGGAAGGACTCAAACTGGTAGCCACAGTCACTGAGCCACACTACAGCGAGGTTATCCTGACTAAAGCAATAATGGCCTTCCTGGGGTGTTCAGGTCTGGTGACAGTAGTGTAAGAAGTATGATTATTTATCTACTTTATTGTTCATTTTATAAAACTTAAAGATCATTTAAATATTATATAAGTATTAGAAAATGGCCAAATAGTAAAGAATCCACTTGCAATGCAGGAGACTCAGGTTCAGTCCCTGGGTCCAGAAGATCTCCTGAAGTAGGCAATGGAATCCCACTCTAGTGTTCTTGCCTGGAGAATTCCATGGACAGAAGAGCGAGGCAGGCTACAGTCTATGGAGTCAAAAAGAGTCAGACACGACTGAGCGACTAATGCTTTCAACACTTTCAAGTATTCTAGAGCTCCTGTACAAAATGCTAGTGATTAGGTCAATTAAACACATTCATGTATTGTCTCATACTTGTGGAGGCTCTAAGTCCAAATCAAGGTTTCATCTGAGTTGGATCTTACACAAGGTGTGAATGCATAAGGGGCCTCCATTCCTGGCCACTTTCCTTGGCTTGTAAATAGCTGAAACCTCCCTATACCTCCCCACGTTTTCTTCCCTGTATGTATGTATCTACGTCTGATTTTACCTTTTCCAGTTCAGCTCAGTTCATTTCAGTTGCTCAGTCGTGTCCAACTCTTTGCGACCCCATGAATCACAGCACGCCAGCCTTCCCTGTCCATCACCAACTCCCAGACTCCACCCAAACCCGCGTCCATTGTGTCGGTGATGCCATCCAACCATCTCATCCTCTGTTGTCCCCTTCTCCTCCCGCCCTTAATCTTTCCCAACATCAGGGTATTTTGCAATGAGTCAGCTCACCGCATCAGGTGGCCAAAGTATTGGAGTTTCAGCTTCAACGTCAGTCCTTCCAATGAACACCCAGGACTGATCTCCTTTAAGATGGACTGAATGGATCTCCTTGCAGTCCAAGGGACTCTCAAGAGTCTTCTCCAACACCGCAGTTCAAAAGCATCAATTTTTCTGTGCTCAGCTTTCTTTATGGTCCAATTCTCACATCCATACATGACCACTGCAAAAACCATAGTCTTGACTAGACGGACCTTTGTTGACAAAGTAATGTCTCTGCTTTTGAATATGCTACCTAGGTTGGTCATAACTTTCCTTCTGAGGAGCAAGAGTCTTTTAATTTCATTGCTTCAGTCACCATCTGCAGTGATTTTGGAGCCCAGAAAAGTATAGTCTGCCACTGTTTCCACTATTTCCCCATCTATTTGCCATGAAGTGATGGGACCGGATGCCATGATCTTAGTTTTCTGAATGTTGAGCTTTAAGCCAACTTTTTCACTCTCCTCTTTCACTTTCATCAAGAGGCTCTTTCCCTTTTTATATGAATATAACTCATTTGGATTAAGACCTACTCTAATGAACATATTTTAACTTGATTACTTGGTAAATACTCTAGCTCCAAATATGATCACATATGAGTATGAGTGTTTATGGCACAGATACATTAATTTTAGAGGCACAAAATCAACCCATAGGAGATATGCATTTTGAACTAATTATGAGCATATCTCTTGCCTCTTCCATCTTCTTAAGAGACCACTGGTGACCACTTATGAGAAACAAGGTGGCCCCACCACAGTCATTTTCACAATTCTGTGAATGTTCAGTAATTTCATTTTAGTATTTTATTTCTTCTTCCTTCTGTGAGGGAGAAGATAATTTGTCATTCTCAATTGTTACAAAGTATTCTTTACACCTACAGTTGTAATTATTTCCTATTTTGTAGGATATAAGAGCCTGTAAAGTACACCATTCTCAGCCAAACATTGAGATAAAATCCTGATAACCTATGAAATCAAACTTTTCCTGAGCCCTTCAGGAAAGGGACAGGGTTCTACAGGACAGAAAAACAGAAGACTTTCTTTAAACTGGCAGAACCTCATGAGATAAAGAAAAAGATTTGAGGTCCTCATTTCACACCAGTCAGAATGGCTGCTATCCAAAAGTCTACAAGCAACAAATGCTGGAGAGGGTGTGGAGAAAAGGGAACCCTCTTACACTGTTGGTGAGAATGCAAACTAGTACAGCCACTATGGAGAACAGTGTGGAGGTTCCTTAAAAAGCTGAAAATAGAACTGTCATATGACCCAGCAATCCCATTGCTGGGCATACACACCGAGGAAGCCAGAATTGAACGAGACATGTGTACCTCAATGTTCATCGCAGCACTGTTTACAATAGCCAGGACATGGAAGCAACCTAGATGTCCATTGGCCAGTGAATGGATAGGAAAGCTGTGGTACATATACACAATTACTCAGCCATTGAAAAGAATGCATTTGAATCAGTTCTAATGAGGTGGATGAAACTGGAGCTTATACAGAGTGAAGTAAGTCAGAACGAAAAACACCAACACAGCATACTAATGTGTATATATGGAGTTTAGAAAGATGGTAATGATGACCCTATATGCGAGACAGCAAAAGAGACACAAATGTATAGAACAGTCTTTTGAACTCTGTGGGAGAAGGTGAGGGTGGGATGATTTGAGAAACTAGCATCGAAACATGTATATTATCATATGTGAAACAGATTGCCAGTCCAGGTTTGATGCATGAGACAGGGAACTCGGGGCTGGTGCACTGGGATGACCCAGAGGGATGGGATGGGGAGGGAGGAGGGAGAGGGGTTCAGGATGCTGAACACATGTACACCCATGGCTGATTCATGTCAATATATGGCAAAACGCACTGCAATATTGTAATTAGCCTCCAATTAAAATAAATAAATTAAAAAAAAGAATTTGGCAATACGTCTCCTCAAGAAGTTCATTTCTTATTATTACTCTGTAATGTTGAAAATTAAAATGAAGGAATTTGAAGGGAAAACAAAAGATCTTACTCTGCAACCTAAATTAAAATCAACCATGAAATCCAGTGCATACCTTATTGTTGCAGCAATTAGAAATTGGAGTATCCACTGGAAAAAAAAATTCAGAAGTGTACAGGTGACTCCTAGGAGAAACAAGTGTGAAATTTTCAAGTTCAAAAGTGTGAACTTTTCAAGTCACACTTTGAAAAGAGTGACTTCAGAAAATGCCTTAATGTCTATGTTGCTAATAGTTGCTGCTTCAAAACATCAGTTTTTCTTCCTATGAATCAGAAATGCATTACCAAGCTGTATTTAGAAAAGGCAGAGGAACCAGAGATCAAATTTTCAACATCTGTTGGATCATCAAAAAATAAGAGAGGTCCAGAAAAACATCTACTTTTGCTTAAGTATGCCAAAGCCTTTAACCGTGTGGATCACAGTCAACTGTGGAAAATTCTTCAAGGGACAGAAATACCAGACCCCCTTGTCTGCCTCCTGAGAAATCTGTATGCAGGTGAAGAAGCAACAGATAGAAATGAACATGGAACAACAGACAGATTCCAAATCGGGAAAGGAGTATATAAAGGCTGTGTATTGTCACTCTGCTTATTTAACTTATATGCAGAGTACATCATGCAAAATACTGGACTAGATGAAGCACAAGCTGGAATCAAGACTGCTGGGAGAAATATCAATGAACTCAGATATGCAGATGACACCATCCTTATGGCAGAAAACGAAAAGGAAGTAAGAGCCTCTTGATGAAAGTGAAAGAGGAGAGTGAAAAGGTTGACTTGAAACTCAACATTCAGAAAACTAAGATTATGGCATCTGGTCCCATCACTTCATGGGAAATAGATGGGGAAACAGTGGAAACAGTGGCAGATTTTATTTTATGCGACTCCAAAATCACTGCAGATGGTGATTCCAGCCATGAAATTAAAAGATGCTTACTCCTTGGAAGGAAATTTATGACCAACCTAGATAGCATATTAAAAAAGAGAGACATTACTTTGTCAAACAAAGGTCCATCTAGTCAAGGCTCTGGTTTTTCCAGTGGTCATGAATGGATGTGAGAGTTGGACTGTGAAGAAAGCTGAGCACAGAAGAATTGATGCTTTTGAAGTATGGTGTTGGAGAAGACTCTTGAGAGTCCCTTGGACTGCAAGGAGATCCATCCAGTCCATCCTAGAGGAGATCAGTCCTGGGTGTTCATTGGAAGGACTGATGCTGAAGCTGAAACTCCAATACTTTGGCCACCTCATGTGAAGAGTTGACTCATTGGAAAAGACCCTGATGCTAGGAAGGATTGGGGGCAGGAGGAGAAGGGGATGACAGAGGATGAGATGAGTGGATAGTATCACCGACTCGATGAACATGAGTCTGAGTGAACTCCAGGAGTTGGTGATGGACAGGGAGGCCTGGCGTGCTGTGATTCATGGGGTCGCAAAGAGTTGGACACATCTGAGCTACTGAACTGAACTGAACTGAACTGAACTGAAACTATGGTGGAGGTAATGAAGATAATGGCGACCTCCTTCAAAAGGCCCCATGCATGCACTGCTACACTCAGTGCCCCCAACCCTGCAGCAGGCCACCACCAACCCACACTTCTGCTGGAGACTCCTGGACACACCCACACAAGTCTGGGTCTGTCTCTTGTAGGGGGTCACTGCTCCTTTTTCCTGGGTCATGGTGCATACAACATTCTGTTCGTGTCCTCCAAGAGTTTATTTCCTAGTCCTGTGTAAGTTCTGGCAGCTCTATGGTGGGATTAATGGTGACCTCCTCAAAGAGGGCTTATGCCATACCGGAGTCTGCTGCACCCAGAGCACCTGCCCCTACGGCAGTTCACTGCTGACCGGTACCTCCACAGGAGATGCTCAAACACAGTTCTGTCTCAGTCTCTGTGAGGTCTCTGGGTCCTGGTGCGCACAAGGTTTGTTTGAGCTCTCTGAGCATCTCTGGTGGGAATGGGGTTTGATTCTAACCATAAACGCAAAAAAGCAAAATGGCTGTCTGAGGAGGCTTTACAAATAGCTGTGAAAAGAAGAGAAGTGAAAGGAAAAGGAGAAAAGGAAAGATAAAGGAAAGATACATCCATCTGAATGCAGAGTTCCAAAGAATAGCAAGGAGAGATAAGAAAGCCTTCCTCAGCAATCAATGTGAAGAAACAGAGGAAAACAATAGAATGGGAAAGACTCTTCAAGAAAATTAGAGATACCAAGGGAATATTTCATGCTAAGATGGGCACAATAAAGGACAGAAATGGTATGGACTTAACAGAAGCAGAAGATATTAAGATGAAGTGGCAAGAATACTGAGAACTATATAAAAAAGATCTTCATGACCCAGATAATCACGATGGTGTGATCACTCACCTAGAGCCAGACATCCTGGAATGTGAAGTCAAGTGGGCCTTAGGAAGCATCACTATGAACAAAGCTAGAGGAGGTGATGGAATTCCAGTTGAGTTATTTCAAATCCTAAAAGATGATGCTGTGAAAGTACTGCACTCAATGCCAGCAAATTTGGAAAACTCAGTAGTGGCCACAGGACTGGAAAAGGTCAGTTTTCATTCCAATTTCAAGGAAAGGCAATGCCAAAGAATGCTCAAGCTACTGAATAATCACACTCATCTCACACGCTAGTAAAGTAATGCTCAAAATTCTCCAAGCCACGCTTCATCAATACGTGAACCGTGAACCCCCTGATGTTCAAGCTGGTTTTAGAAAAGGCAAAGGAACCAGAGATCAAACTGCCAACATCTGCTGGATCATGGAAAAAAACAAGATAATTCCAGAAAAACATNCACTCATCTCACATGCTAGTAAAGTAATGCTCAAAATTCTCCAAGTTAGGCTTCAACAGTACTTGAACCGTGACCTTCCTGATGTTCAAGCTGGTTTTAGAAAAGGCAGAGGAACCAGAGGTCAAATTGCCAACATCTGCTGGATCATCAAAAAAGCAGGAATTTCAGAAAAATATCTACTTCTGCTTTATTTATTATGCCAAAACATTTGACTGTGTGGACCACAACAAACTGTGGAAAATTCTTCAAGAGATCAGAATACCAGATCAACTGACCTGCTTGTTGAGAAATCTATATACAGGTCAGGAGGCAACAGTTAGAACAGAACATGGAACAACAGACTGCTTCCAAATCTTGAAAGGAGCACGTCAAGGCTGTATATTGTCACCCTGCATATTTAACTTCTTTGCAGAGTACATCACAAGAAATGCTGGGCTGGATGAAGCACAAGCTGGAATCAAGATTGCCAGGAGAAATATCAGTAACCTCAGATATGCTGATGACATCACCCTTCTGGCAGAAAGCGAAGAACTAAAGAGTCTCTTGATGAAAGTGAAAGAGGAGGGTGAAAAAGTTGGCCTAAAACTCAACATTCAGAAAACTAAGATCATGGCATCTGGTCCCATCACTTCATGGCAAATAGATGGGGGAACAGTGACAGACTTTATTTTTGGGGGCTCCAAAATCAGTGCAGATGATGACTGGAGCCATGAAATTAAAAGATGCTTGCTCTTTGGAAGAAAAGTTATGAGCAACCTAGCCAGCATATTAAAAAGCAAAGACATTACTTTACCAACAGAAGTCCATCTAGTGAAAGCTACGGTTTTCTCAGTAGTCATGTATGGATGTGAGAGTTGGACTACAAAGAAAGCTGAGCACCAAAGAATTGATGCTTTTGAAGTATGGTGTTGGAGAAGATTCTTGTGAGTCCCTTGGACTGCAAGGAGATCCAACCAATCCATCCTAAAGGAAATCAGTCCTGAATATTCATTGGAATGACTGATGCTGAAGCTAAAACTCCAATACTTTGCCCACCTGATTCGAAGAACTGACTCATTAGAAAAGATCCTGATGCTGGGAAAGAATGAAGGTGGGAGGAGAAGGGGATGATAGAGGATGAGATGGTTGGATGGCATCACCGAGTCAGTGGACTTGAGTTTGAGTAAACTCTTGGAGTTGGTGATGTACAGGAAGGCCTGGAAGGCTGCAGTCCATGGGGTCAGAAAGGGTCAGACACAACTGAGCGACTGAACTGAGCTGAACTGAACTGATCATAACTTGCCAGAGCCCAGTCCCTTTTCCTCTCCCCACCTCAAACTTATAAGCAGAGATGTTTAAAGAGTCACTCACCATCTACATGGATCTGGGCTATCATATGCCCAAGTACTTAAGATGATTTTGTCTGCTGTAAGATAACAGTTCAAGTTTCTCCAGGCCCCGCTGGCCCATGGGTAAACATAAAGTCCCATAAGCAGTAAAAGGGCTTCCCAGGTGGCTCAGTGGTGAAGAATCTGCCTGCCAATGCAGGAGACTTGGATTTGATCCCTGAGTTGGAAGACCCCCTGGAGGAGGGCATGGCAACCCACTCTAGCATTCTTACCTGGAGAATCCCATGGACAGAGGAGTCTGGTGGACTGTAGTCCATGGGGTTGCAAAGAGTTGGACATGACTGAGCAACTGAGCACAAGCAGTAAAAATTCACTGTCACTGATGCCTGTGCCTACCTGTGTGTTACAGAACCTCAGTTCTTTGAAGGTTTCCTCCTCTAATGTGTGGAAGAGCCTGGCAGTTTTCCCATATTCTGATAGTCCTCTCCTGTTCTTCCATTCTTACCCTACCTCGTGGACATCTGCTGCCCACATGGTCATGCCAGAGCAGCCGCTCTACCCAACCCCACCTGCTGGAGGGAGCTTCTGGCTAACGAGAATATGGAGGCTCCTGCAGGGTTGAGGTGTGGCTCATCATAATCCAAGTCCACAGATCTCTTCAAAACCATTATCTTCCAGGTGAATAGATCCTAGGGACTGCCTGCAAGCTTCCAGTTCTGGGGCCCAAGCGGAGAGCAAATGTCACCTTGGCTTGCTCCTCTACCCTTCTGCCATCCTCTCCCCAACAACCTGGCCTCTGTCTCTGCCCCTCAGAGACCAACAGTATATAGAACCTTCTCCTGAAGATCATTTCTGCTGTTAAAGTATAGGGTTGGGCTGACATTGAATGGCTATGCCTCAGACAGTTTCTAAACATTTCTGTATCCCACTTTGAGGTTGCCTGAGATCCCACGACACTGGACTAGTTTCCTCAGATCAGATATAGGTTACCTTCCCCTCACTCTTTCTAATAAGCTTGAGGCATTCTCAACCTTATTCTCCAACCAGAATATTATAGGTAAAATAACTGGCCCTACCTCAGAGCTGTAGAGAAATTTTTTCTTCTGGACATATGTTTCCTTCCTTTACACCTGGTCTGAAAACTCTGCAAATTTCAAACAGATGGGAGGGGGAAGCAATCAGTTCAATCCTTTGTGATTTAATGGGGGATTTATAGGAAAATAGACATTGTATTGTAGGAGGCTGAAATGACCACTGGAGGAGGAGACCTGACTTTGAATACCTCTGTCTCTCCCTCTAACAAACTAGGTAGTTCTAGACAGGCCTCATTACCTCTCACAGCTTCCGTTTCTTCTTCTTCAAAATGGGGTTAATCATCACCATCCTGCTAACCTCACAGCATCATGGGACAAATATTGTGAAAGTGTTTGGAAAAATCAAATGCAAGATATAAAAATATAAGATCTTTTTATTATCCTTACACCTAAGCTCAACCCTGAGGAGGTTGGGGAGTGGGTAGGATAGGACTAGTTGGGACATACTCAGCATCTAGTCTCTTCAGAGATGCTGTCTGAACTGTGGGGAAAGATCTAAAAGTAAACCCTTGGCTGAAGACTGGCATAAGACACACTTTAGGATGTGGGGTGGGAAGTGGGAGGGGGATTTGGCATTGGGCGATTGTGTTCACCTATGGCTGATTCGTGTCAATGTATGGCAAAACAAATACAGTATTGTAATTTAAAAAATAAATTTAATTATAAGAAAAAAAAGAAAAAATAAATAAAATGTAAGAAGATTTCAAAAAATAATAAAATTGTCTATTGGGAGGAAAAAAAAAAAAGACACACTTTAATAGTGACATCTGTGGAGCATTTATCAGGGGTCAAAATTCTGGACTACCTGCTTTATCTGTATTATCCTATGTCATCTTCAAAACAACCATGTGAAGTGGGTGCTCTCATTAGTCTTATTTTATTTTATTCTTTTACCAAGAATCTCTGGCACAAAGAGTTTGAGTAAGTGGCCCCAGGCTAAAAAGGAGCAGAGCTGGGATTTGAACACATGGAGTCTGACCACAGAGCCCCACATGCGACCACTCCACTATATGGGCACGACTTCATTATTTAGAGCCAGATGGTCACTGTGAAGGCTTACCCTGTCCCCAGGGGCAATTTTGCCACCCAACAGTAGCCAACATTTGAAGTTCATAAAGTCTGAAGCCTGAGCAAAAGTGGCCCTGCTTTCTTCCTTCCCCATCTTAGATCCAGATGTGAATTCTCCCGGGGTATTTGAGAAAAGTCTTTCATATTCAAGGAAAAGAATCATTGACGGATATACTGAACTCAGGAGGTTCTGCCCAGGGGCTAGTTGCAGCCTCAAAGTAGAACAGCCTCTGTTCTGGGCTCTGGTCACAGAAGGAAGGTAAGATTCTCCCTTGTGCATCACCCCATAGACGAAAAAAAAATGCATTTTGGACCCCAAGCATATATGGAAGGGTATAGGACTCTGAAAGTGGAAGGAATTTTTGTGGTTACAGCAGGAGCAGTTTTTTCTTTCTCAGCACTTATTTCTCCCTCTTTGCTGCTCCTATCTTAAGAAGAGGGGATGGGGGAAAATGGATAAGGAAGGAAGATGATCAATCATTTGGATATTCTATGTCCTTTTCTTCCAATGTCATCCTCTTCTGCCCTCTCCCACCACACCTTGGAAAGTGATCCTATTAATAGTTCTAACATTGGAATGAATGTACACATTAAAAGGCACCATTTAGTCCACCTTTCAACCCCCTTCCATAATCTGTGAAGGAGGTCAATTGTATGGTAGTGGATGGCAACTAGACTGTTGGTGGTAATCTCTTCGTAGTTCGTACAGATGTTGATTTATAATGTTATACAACTGAAACCTGTAATGTTGTACATCTGAAACTTATATAATTTTATATACCATTTTTATCTCAATTTTTAAAAGGATATATATGAATCAGAGTATATTTAAAGTAATCTTGAGGCATTGTTGATAAAAAAAGTATTCACATGGTGCACAGGATGATCCAGGGAGATGATATGGGGTGGGAGGTGGGAGGGGGCTTCGGCATTGGGAGATCGTGTACACCTGTGGCTGATTCATGTCAAAGTTTGGCAAAACAAATACAGTATTGTAATGTAGAATAAAGTATTAAAAAAATAAAAAAAAATTAAAAAAGGCACCAGATACTTCTGGTTTAAGCAGCTGAATAGAGACAATTTGAGTGGCTTCTCCCATTGTAAACTCAAAGAAATGCTGAATAAAGTGTGGGGGTGGGAACTCACAGCTGGGCCTGAAATAAAGAAAGGGGAATCTCCAGGAGCAAATAGCAAGGAGGGATCTTAATGGCAGACCCCGTAACTTTTGAGCCCTCCAGGGGGATGTGATGGACCTAGAAGAGATATAGACTAGCTGACAATAGAATATTTATACAGCACTTGAACTTCTAATTCTATACACTGCTCAACTATCACTCAAGAGCCAGTACGAAATGTAGACATTTTCCAACAAAGACTGAGTCAATTCACCATTCACCAAGACCCTTAAAACTGGCTTGGTCTTGGAAAAGCTGGCAAGATTTAAAAAGAAAACAACTCCTACCCTTTGACAACCTTTGCTGAGAATTTTACTGGTCTGAGCATTGATGTATAAATGGGTGCTAGATAGATTAACCATGGCTTTCTTACAATATCCTCTAATATCTTTTAAAAATTTATGTATTTTTTGGTTTTAGCTTTATTGAGTTATAATTCACATA
>SJYD01055983.1:8051-22809 GCA_006408635.1 Nanger granti
GAGAGTCAGGAGGAGCATCAGGGTTCGGGCCAACATTCCCTAAGAACCCCAAATGCCTCGTCACTCCAGATGTACCTGAATGCCCTGCACTGCCTCGACTTTCACCCCAAAGCTCAAAGCCCAACACATGGCACGTGTGACAACCCAGGGGTACCTCGAGGGCAAGCCATAGATCCCTGTGTCCGCTCGACAATGAGCCTGATTCTGATGCTGCAGCTGGGATGGAAAGTAGCCGTGCATGTCTCCAGGCGAGACGGGGACTCACTCCCCGTGTGGTGTCCAGGGTAATGCCAAGAACTATGTCAGCATGGGTGAGGAAAGCTCAGGCTACGGCCTCAGCACGAGACGAGGCCTGAGGACCCAGCGACGACTGGGGAGAAATTCCCATCGGCGCCTGTCAACTGGCACGGAGACTTGCCTGTCCCGAGGCCACAAGGGCGGATCTGTGGGGTCCCTGTTGTAACTCGTGAAGACCGCTGCATATACCTCGAGAATAACCAGAAGGTTCTCCCCGTGAAGCAGGGTGAGGCTTTTGTCCACTGTGCCATCTCTGGGGAAATCACCACTTCCCTCTTAAACCTCGAAAGTCTCCTACACACTCTTGCACTGACAAAAGAAGTTCTCCACCACAACCTTCTCCACTCAATAGGAACCCCGCAGGTCCCACCTCGACTAAACGGGAGCCCCATTTCCCCCTGCTCAGCTCCAAAAGAGGGTCCCTTTCCCTTCTCCTTCGGGAAAGGATTCCAGGCACTCCACTCATATCCCTAGTGGAGGTGCTCACACCAGGAGAGACGGGAGGAAAATGAGGGTTCCGGCCAACATTCTCCTAGATGCCCAAATGCCTTGCCCACTGCACATGAACCTGTCTGCCCTGAACTACCTTGACTTTCACCCCGAAGCTCAACGCCAGAAACACCTGCACGTGTGACAGCACTTTGGGCCAAGAGGGCAAGCCACAGATCCCTGTGTCCCCTCGACATGTAGCCTGAAACTGCTGCTGCAGCTGGAAATGCAAGTAGCCGTGAACGTGTCCAGGAGAGCCAAGACCTGTCTCCACTGTGGGGCCCTCATGGGACCATCAAGACCTAGGACAGGACGGTCATGGAAAGCTCAGGCTCCGGCCTCAGCATATGTCAAAGACTGAGCGCCGAGATGATTATGGAAGAATCCACAGAGGGGCCTGGCAACTGGCACGTAGACTGTCCAATCCTGAGAGCACAGGTGGGAGTCCCTGGGTTCCCTGTTGTAACTCGAGAGGACCCCGCCACAACTTGAGAAAAACCAAAAAATTCTCCCCTGCAAGCAAGGTGTGGACCTCGTCTGCTGTGGCGTCTCGGGGTAACCTCCTCTGTCTCGGACCTCCAGAGTGTCGTTCACCTTCTTACTGTGACCCAAGAAGTTTCTATCGCCACCCGTCCTAACTCGAGCAGAAAACTGAGGGTTCCGCTAGGAATGGAAAGGAACCCCAATATCCCTGCTGAGCTCCAGATGAGGGTCACTTTCCTGCTCTGTCGGGAAAAGGTTCCCAGCTCTTCCCTCACATTCCAACAGGAGAAACTCCAACCCGGACTGTCGGGAGCAGCATCAGGGTCTTGCGACCATTCCCCAAGACCCCCAAATACCTCGTTCACTCCAGATAAACCTGATTGCCCTGCACTAGGTCGAGTGTCACCCTGGGGCTCGATGCCTGACACACTGGCACGTGTGACAGACCTGGGAGGTACCTCGAGGTCAAGTCACTGATCCCTGTGTCCACTCGACGTGGAGCCTTTCACAGCTGTTGTAGCTGCAGAGGAAAGCACAAGTGTACATCTCCAGGCAAGACGAGGCCTGACTTTCCTGTGGGGGCTCCATCGGAACCCCAAGATTTATGTCAGCATGGGTGAGAAAAGCTCAGGTACCGGCTTCAGCACCAGACGAGGACTGAGGACTCGGCGATGACTAGCTAGGAATCCCCAAATGCGCATGGAAACTGGCAAGATGACTAGCCTCTCGTGAGGCCACGGGGCCATGTCCATGAGCTCCCCGTCGTAACTCGAGAAATGCCGCCGCAACTCGAAAAATACAAGAAGCTTCTCTCTTGCAAGCGGTGTGAGGTCCTTATCCACTGTAGCATCTCTGGGAAAATAACTCCTTCTCTCTTGGACCTCGAAGGGCTATTTCCCCACCTCGCTGTGACTCATGAATTTCCCCGCCTACCCGTGTCAACTTGAGAGGAACAACAAGGGATCCACTGAGACTCAACAGAGCCCTGTTGGCCCCTGCTAAGCTCCAGATGATAGTCCGTTTTCCTGCCTCTTAGTCTAAAGTGTCCCGAGGCTTCCGTCGCATCCCAAAAGGAAGTGCTTGCAGTAGGAAAGTCGGGAGGAGCATCTGGGGTTCTTCCACCATTCTCCAAGACCCCCAAATGCCTTGTCCATCGCAGATGAACCTGTCTGCTTTGCACTGCCTTGACTGTCATCCCGAGGTTAGACGCCCTAAACAGCTGAAGGTGGGAGAGTACTTTGGGCCTCCATGGCAAGCCACATGTCCCTGTGTCCACTCGACACGGAGCCTGACACTGCTGCTGCAGCTGGTCAGGCATGTAGTCGTGCACGTGTTCAGGCAGGACGAGGCCTGTCTCCTCTGTGGGGCCCTCAGGGGTACACCAAGACCTAGGTCAAGACCGTCGCGGAAGCTGAGGCTCAGGCCTCAGCAAAAGTTGAGGACTGAGCACCGAGACGATTAGGGAAGAATCCCAAGAGGCGACTGGCAACGGGTACGGAGACTTTCCAATCCCGAGTGAACAGGGTCGAAACCCTGGGTTCCACGTTGTAACTAGAGAAGACCCCATCACATCTTGAGAAAAACCAAAAGATTTTCCCCTGCAAGAAGGTTGAGGATCTCGTCTGCTGTAGCATTTCAGGGGAAATAACCTCTTCTCTCTTGGACCTACAGAGTGTCGTTCACCTCCTTGCTGTGACCCAAGAAGTTTCTCGCGCCGCCCGTCCTCATTTGCGGGGATCGCCGTGGGTCACGTCATGAATGTAAATGAGCCCCAGTATCCCTCCTGAGCTCCAGATGAGGGTCCCTTTCCTGCACTCTCCAGAAAGGGTTCCTAGCACTTCCCTCACATTTCAACAGGAGACACTCGAACCAGGAGTGTCAGGAGCAGCATCAGGGGTCTTGCCACCATTCCACAAGACCCCCAAATACCTGGTCCACTCCAGATGAACCTGAATGACCTGCACTGGGTCGACTGTCACCCCAAGGCGCGAAGCCTGACACACTGGCACGTGTGACAGATCTGGGTGGTACCTCGAGGTCAAGTCACAGATCCCTGTGTCCACTCGTTGGGGAGCGTTTCAACGCTGCTACAGCTGCACAGGCAAGAGCAAGTGAACGTCTCCAAGCAAGATGAGGTCTCACTTTCCTCTGGGGACTCCATGTGAACCCCAAGATTTATGTCAGCATGGGCGAGTAAAGCTCAGGTACCAGCTTCAGCCCGAGACGAGAACTGAGGATTTAGCGCTGACTGGGGAGTAATCCCCAAAGGCACATGGCAACTGGCAAGAAGACTGGCCTCTCCTGAGGCCACAGGGGCAGGGCCATGGGCTCCCCGTCGTAATTGGAGAAACCCCACTTCAACTGGAGAAACACCAGAAGCTTCTCCCTTGCAACCGGGGTGAGGCCCTTATGCACAGCGGCATCTCTGGGGAAATCACTCCTGCCCTCTTGGACCTCGGAGGGCTCTTTCACGTCCTTGCTGTGACCCAGGAATTTACCCCCATACCCGTTTCAACTCGAGAGGAACAAGAAGTGATCCGCTGCGACTCAGCAGAGCCCTGTTTGCCCCTGCTAAGCTTCAGATGATCGTCCCTTTTCCTGCCCCTTAGGGAAATGTTCTTTGGAGCTTCGCTCGAATTCCAAGAGGAGGTGCTCGCAACAGGAAAGTCGGGAGGAGTATCAGGGGTTCGGCCACCATTTATCAGGATCCCCAAATGCCTTGTCCACTGCACATAAACTTGACAGCCCCGCACTGCCTTGACTGTCACCCCGAGGCTCGACGCACGACAGACTGGCACGTGTGACCGCAATTTGGACCTCGAGAGCAAACCACAGATCCCTCTGTCCGCTCAACATGGAGACTGACACTGCTGCTGCAGCTGTTCAGGCATGTAGCCGTGCACGTGTCCAGGTGAGATGAAGCCTGTCTCCTCTGTGGGAGCCTCAGGGGAACCCCAAGACCTAGGTCAGGACGGTGGAGAGAAACTCAGGCACTGGCCTCAACACAAGTCGAGGACAGGGAACCCAGAGACGATTGGAGAGGGATCCCTAGAGGTGACTGGCAAATGGCACGGTGAATGTCCTCTCCTGAGGCCACACGGGCGCGTCCCTGGTTCCCGGTCGTAACTCTAGAAACCCCAACGCAACTCCAGAAACACCAGAAGCTTCTCACTTGCACAAAGAGTGAGGCCCTTATCCGTTCCAGCGTCTCTTCGGAAATCAACCCTTCCCTCTTGGACCTCGAAGGGCTCCTTCACTCCCTTGCTTGACACAAGGAGTTCCCGGCCACTAACGTCGCACCAAGTGGAACCCCAGTGTACCTGCTGCCACTCAAGAGGAGCCCAGTTTGCCCCTGCTAAACTCTAGATGATACTCCATTTTCCTTCTCCTTATTGTAAGGTGTCCTGGGGCTTCCGTCCCATCGCAAAAGGAGGTGCTCTCAGTATGAAAATCGGGAGAAGCATCTGGGGTTCGGCCACCATTCTCCAAGACCCCCAAATGCCTTGTCCACTGCAGATGAACCTGTCAGCCCTGCACTGCCTTGACTGTCTCCCCGAGGCTCAACGCCCGAAACACCTGCTCGTGTAACAGCAATTTGGGCTTCGAGGGTGAGCCACAGATCCCTGTGTCCGCTCTACATGGAGCCTGACACTGCTGCTGCAGCTTGTCAGGCAAGTAGCGGTGCACCTGTCCAGTCAAGACGAGGCCTGTCTCCTCTGTGGGGCCCTCAGGGGTACACCAAGACCTAGGTCAGAATGGTCGAGGAAAGCTCAGGCTCTGGCCTCAGCAAAAGTCGAGGACTGAGCACCGAGACGATGAGGGAAGTATCCCCAGAGGCGCCTAGCAACTTGTATGGAGACTGTCCAATCCTGAGTGCAGAGGGGTGAGTCCCTGGGTTCCCCGTTGTAACTCGAGAGGACCCCGTCACAATTTGAGGAAAACCAAAACATTCTCCCCTGCAAGCGGGGTGAGGACCTCGTCTGATGTGGTGTCTCGGGGGAAGGAACCTCTTCTCTCTTTGACCTCCAAAATGTCGTTCACCATCCTGCTGTGACCCAAGAAGTTTCTCGCCCTACCCGTCCCCACTTGAGAGGAACCCCAAGGGTCCTGCCAAGAAAGAAATGGAGCCCCGTTATCCCCTGATGATCTCCAGATGATGGCCCTTTCCTGCTCTGTCGGGAAAGTTTCCCCAGTTCTCTGCTCACATCCCAACAGGAGACACTCGAACCAGGAGAATCGGGAGAAGCATCAGGGGTCTTTCCAAAATTCCAAAGACCGCAAAATACCTCATTCAATCCAGATGAACCTGACTGCCCTGCAATGAGTCGACTGTCACCCCGAGGTCGAAGCCTGACACACTGGCACGAGTGACAGCCCTGGGTAGTACCACGAGGTCTAGTCACAGATCCCTGTGTTCACTCGACGGGGAGCCTTACACTGCTGCTTCAGCTGCAGAGGCAATCGGCAGTACACATCTCCAAACGAGACGAGGCCTGACTCCCCTGTGGGGGCCACATGGGTACTCCCAAATTTAGTTTACCATGAGCGAGGAAAGCTCATGTACCGATTTCAGCACCAGAGGAGGACTGAGGACCCGTCGATGACTAGGGAGGGATCCCAAAAGGCGCGTGACAAGTGGCAAAGACACTCACCTCTCCTGAGGCCACAGTGGCGGGTCCATGGGCTACCCATTGTAACTCGAGAAACACCACCACAACTCGAGAAAAACCAGAAGCTTCTCCGTTGCAAGCGGCTTGAAGCCCTTATCCATCGCGGCATCTTTGGGGAACTCACTCCTTACCTCCTAGACTTTGAAGGTCTTTTTCACCCCCTTGCAGTGACCCAAGAAGTTCCCCGCCCCACCAATCTCAACTCGAGACGAACCCCAAGGGACCCAACGTGACTCAAGAGGAGCCTCGTTTGTCCCTTCTAAGCTACAGATGATGGACCTTTTTCCTGTTACTTAGGGAAAGGTTTCCTGGGGGTTTCCTCGCATCCCAATAGGAGGTGCTCACACCAGGAAAGACGGGAGGAGCATCAGAGTTTGGGCGATCATTCCTCAAGTACCCCAAATGCCTTGTCCACTGCAGATGAACTTTACAGCCCTGCACAGCCTTGACTGTCCCCCTGGGGCTCAACACACGACACACTGGCATGTGTGACAGCACTTTGGACCTCGAGGGCAAGCCACAGATCCCTGTGTCCTCTCGACATGGAGCCTACCCTGCTGCTGCAGCTGGTCAGGTAAGTAGCCGTGCACGTGTCCAGGTGAGACGAAGCCTGTCTCCACTGTGGGAACATCAGTGGAACCCTAAGACCTAGGTCAGGACGGTCGAAGAACTCTCAGGCTCAAGCCTCAGCACAAGTCAAAGACTGAGAACCGAGACGATTGGGGAGTAATCCCCAGAGGCGCCAGGCAACTCGCACGGAGAGTGGATTCTCCTGAGGCCACAGGGGCGAGTCCCTGTGGTCANCATCTGGGGTTCTTCCACCATTCTCCAAGACCCCCAAATGCCTTGTCCACTGCAGATGAACCTGTCTGCTTTGCACTGCCTTGACTGTCACCACGAGGCTCAGGACAAATCAAAGACTGAGCACCGAGACGATTGGGGAGTAATCCCCAGAGGCGCCAGGCAACTCGCACGGAGAGTGGATTCTCCTGAGGCCACAGGGGCGAGTCCCTGGGGTCACCGTCGTAACTCGAGAAGACCCCACCACAACTTAAGATAAACCAACATATTCTCCCCTGCAAGCGGGGTGAGGACCTTGTCCACTATGGCGTCTTGATGGAAATCTCCCATTCTCTTTGAAAGCACAAGATGCTCTTTCCCCTTCTTTCTGTGACCGAGGAAATTCCCGCCCCACCTATCCTCACTAGAGAGGAACACCGAGTGTCCCGCCAAGAATGGAAAGGAGCCTCGTTATCCCCTGCTGAGCTCCACATGAGGGTTCGCTTGACATGGAGCCTGACAGAGCAGGAAAGGGTTCCCAGTGCTCCTGTCACATTCCAACAGGAGANCCCCCTTCTTTCTGTGACCCAAGAAGTTCCCGCCCCACCCGTCCTCACTAGAGAGGAACACCGAATGTCCCGCCAAGAATGAAAAGGAGCCTCTTATCCCCTGCTGAGCTCCACATGAGAGTCCGCTTGACATGGAGCCTGACAGAGCAAGAAAGGGTTTCCAGCGCTCCCGTCACATACCAACAGGAGAAACTCTCACCAGGACAGTCGGCAGGAGAATCAGGGTTCTTGCCACCATTCCCCAAGACCCCCAAATACCTCGTTCACTCCAGATGAACCTCACGGTCCTGCACTCCGTAGACTGTCACCCAGAGGCTCAAAGCCACATACACTGTCCAGTGTGACAGCCCTGGGTAATACCTCGAGTTCAAGTCACAGATCCCTGTGTCCACTCGACAGGTAGCCTTACACTGCTTTTGCAGCTTTGGAGACAATCGGCAGAGCACGTCTCCAGGAGAGCCGAGACCTGACTCCCCTGTGAGGGCTCCATGGGTACTCCAAAATTTATGTCAGCATGGGCGAGGAAAGCTCAGGTACCAGCTTCAGGACCAGACGGGGACTGAAGACCAGGCGATGTCTGGGGAGNGCACGTCTCCAGGAGAGCCGAGACCTGACTCCCCTGTGAGGGCTCCATGGGTACTCCAAAATTTATGTCAGCATGAGCGAGGAAAGCTCAGGTACCAGCTTCAGGACCAGACGGGGACTTAAGACCAGGCAATGTCTGGGGAGGAATCCCCAAATGTACTTGGCAATTGGCACGAAGACTGAACTCTCCTGAGTCCATAGAAGCGTGTCCATGGGCTTCCCGTCGTAATTCGGGAAACCCCGCCCCACCTAGAAAAAAACCAGAAGCTTCTCCCTTGCAAGCAGGGTGAGGCTGTTATCCACTGCGGTGTCTCGGGGGAAATCACCAATTCCCTCTTGGACTGGGAAGCGCTCCTTCACTCACTTGCTGAGACAGAAGAAGTTACCCACCCTACCCGTCTAAACTCGAGAGGAACCCCAAGGAACCCGTTGCGACTCGAGAGGAGCCCCGTTTGGCTCTTCTAAGCTTCAGATGATTGTCCCTTTTCCTGCTCCTTAGGGAAATGATATCTGGGGATTCCCTCGCATCCCGAGAGGAGGGGCTCACACCAGGAAAGAAGGGAGGAGCATCAGGGGTTGGGCCACCATTTCCTAGACCCCCAAATGCCTTGTCCACTGCACATGAACCTGACTGCCCTGCACTGCCTTGACTGTCACCCCGAGGCTCGACGCCAGACACACTGGCACGTGTGACAGCACATTGGACTTTGAGGGCAAGCCACAGATCCCTGAGTCCGCTCGACGTGGATCCTGACACTGCTGCTGCAGCTGGTCAGGCAAGTATTGTGGACGTGTCCAAGCGAGACGAGGCCTGACTCCTCTGTGGGGGCCTCAGGGTTACCCAAGACCTAGATCAGGACGGTCGAGCAAAATGAGGCTCAGGCCTGAGCACAAGTTGAGGACTGAGCACTCTGAAACGATTGGGGAGGATCCCCAGACGTGCCTAGGAACTGGCACGGAGACTGGCCTCTCCTGGGTCACAGGGGCGAGTACCTGGTGTCCCCGTTGTAACACGAGAAGATCCACCCACAAATTGAGAAAAACCAAAAGATTCTCCCCTGCAAGCGGGGTGATGTCCTTGTCCGCAGTGGCATCTCTGAGGAAATCACTCCTTCTCTCTTGGAACCCAAAAGGGTCGTTCACCTTCTTACTGTGACCCAAGAAGTTCCCCACTCCACCCGTCTCAACTCGGGAGGAACTCCAAGGGACCCGCTGCGACTCAAGAGCAGCCACAATTGCCCCTTTTAAGCTCCAGATGAGGCTTCCGTTTTCTGCTCAGTAGAGAAAGGTTTCCTGGGTCCTCCCTCGCATCCCTAGAGGATATACTCCCCCCAGGAAACTCGGAATTAAAATCAGTGTTTGGGCCACCATTCCCCAAAGCCCCCAAATGCCTTGTCCACTGTAGATGAACCTGACTGCCCTGCACTTCCTTGACCATCAGCCAAAGGCTCCACGCCGGACACAGTGGAACGTGTGAAAGCCCATGGTAGGACCTCAGGGCAAGCCACAGATCCCTGTGTCAGCTCGACATGGAGTGTGCCACTGCTTCTGCAGCAGGTCAGGCAAGTTGCCATGCACGTGTCGAGGCGAGACGAGGCCTGTCTCCTAACTGGGGGCCTCAGCGGTACCCCAAGACCTAGGTCACGACGGTCAATAAAAGGTCAGGCTCCGGCCTCATCACCAGTCGAGGACTGAGCACCCTGAGAGGATTGGGGAGTACTCCCATAGGCGCCTGTCAACTGGCATGGAGACTGGCCTCTCCTGAGGCCACAGGGCGGAGTCCCTGGGTTCCCCGTTCAAACTGGATAGGACCCCACCACAACTTGAGATAAACCAAGATATGTTCCTCTTCAAGCGGGATGAGGAAATTGTCCGCTGTGGCATCTCTGGGGAAATCACCCCTCCTCCGTTGGACATCAAAAGGGTCGTTCAGCCTCTTGCTGTGACCCAAGAAGTTCCACGCCACACCCGTCCCCACTCTAGAAGAACCCAGAGGGTCCAGCCAAGAATGAAATAGAGCCCTGTTATCCCCTACTGAGCTCCAGATGAGGGTCTCTTTCCTGCTCTGTCGGGAAAGGGTTCCCAGCGCTCTGCTCACATTCCAACAGGAGACACTCGAACCAGGAGAGTCTGGAGGAGCATAAGGGGTCTTGCCACCATTCCAAAGACCGCCAAATATCTCTTTCACTCCACATGAACATGACTGCCCTGCACTGCGTCGACTGTACCCCGAGGCTCAAAGCCTGACACACTGGCTCAGGTGAAAGCCCTGGGTAGTACCTCGATATCAAGTCACAGGTCCCTGTGTCCATTCAACCTCGAGCCTTACAGAGCCGCAGGGGCTGCAAAAGTAAGCGGCAGTGCACGACTCCAGGCGAGATGAGGCCTGCATCCCCTGTGGGGGCTCCATGGGAACCCCAAGATTTATGTCAGCATGGGTGAGGAAAGCTCACGTACTGCCTTCAGCACCAGACGAGGACTGAGGACAGAGCGATGTCTGGGGAGATATCCCCAAAGACGCATGCAACTGGCAGGGAAACTGGCCTCTGCTGAGGCCACAGGGGCGGGTCCATTGGCTCCCCGTCGTAACTCTAGAAACCCCCCCCCCGCAACTCCAAAAAACCAGAAGCTTCACCCTTGCTAGCTGGGTGAGGACCTTATCCACTGGGGCAACTCAGAGGAACTTATCCAGTCCGTCTTGGACCTCGACGGGCTCCTTCACCCACTTGCTGAGACCCAAGAAGTTGCCCACCCCACCCTTCTCATCTCCAGAGGAATGCCAAGGGACCCGCTGAGACTCAAGATTAGCCCCATTTGCCCCTGCTATGCTCCAGATGATGGTTCCGTTTTCTGCTCCGTAGGGAAAGGTTTCCTGGGTCTTCCCTCTTATCCCAAGAGGAGGTGCTCCCACCAGGAAAGTCGGAAGGAGCATCAGGGTTTGGGCCACAATTCCCCAAGTCCCCTAAATGCCTTGTCCACTGTAGATGACCTGACTGATCTGCACTTCCTTGACCATCACCCCAAGGCTCAACGCCTTACACATTGGCAAGTGTGACAGCCCAGGTTAGGACCTCGAGGGCAAGCCACAGATCCCTGTGTCCGCTCGACATGGAGCGTACCACTGATGCTGCAGCTGGTCAGGCAATTTGCCATGCACGTGTCCAGGCGAGAGGAGGCCTGTCTCAGAAGTGGGGGCCTCAGGGGTACCCCAAGACCTAGGTTAGGGCGGTCCAGGAAAGCTCAGGCTCCGGCTTCATCACCAGTCGAAAACTGAGCACCCTGAGACGATTGGGGAGGAATCCCCAGAGGTGACTGGCAACTGGCACAAAGACTGTCCTCTCCTGAGGAAGAAGTGGGGGCCTCAGGGGTACCCCAAGACCTAGGTTAGGGCGGTCCAGGAAAGCTCAGGCTCCGGCTTCATCACCAGTCGAAAACTGAGCACCCTGAGACGATTGGGGAGGAATCCCCAGAGGTGACTGGCAACTGGCACAAAGACTGTCCTCTCCTGAGGCCACAGGGGCGCATCCCTGGGCTCCCCGTCATAACTCGTGAAACTCCGCCGCAACTCGAGAAACATCAGAAGCTTCTCCCTTGCAAGCAGGGTGAGGCCCTTATCCCATCCGGCGTCTCGTGGGAAATCACCCCTTCCCTCTTGGACCTCGAAGGGCTCCTTCACTCCCTTGCTGTGACACAAGGAGTTCCCGGCCAAAACCGTCCCACCAAGAGGAACCCCAATGGACCACTGCGACTCAAGAGGAGCCAAGTTTGCCCCTGCTAAGATCTAGATGATAGTCCCTTTTCCTGCTCCTTAGTCTAAGGTGTCCTGGGGCTTTCGTCGCATCCCAAAGGAGGTGCTCACAGTAGGAGAATCGGGGCGAGCATCTGGGGTTCGGCCACCATTCTCCAAGACCCCCAAATGCCTTGTCCACTCCTGATGAACCTGTCTGCCATGTGCTGCCTTGACTGTCAACCCGAGGCTAGACGCCCAAAACACCTCCAGGTGTGTCAGCACTTTGGGCCTCGAGGGCAAGCCATAGATCCCTGTGTCCACTTGACATGGAGCCTGCCACTGCTGCTGCAGTGGTCAGGCAAGTAGCTGTGCACGTCTCCAGGAGAGACCAGGACTGTCTCCTAAGTGGGTGCCACAGGGGTACCCCAAGGCCTAGGTCAGGATTGTCGAAGAAAGCTCAGGCACCAGCCTCAGCACAAGTCGAGTACTGGCAACCTGAGGTGATTGGGGAGAAATCCCCNGGTCAGGCAAGTAGCTGTGCACGTCTCCAGGAGAGACCAGGACTGTCTCCTAAGTGGGTGCCACAGGGGTACCCCAAGGCCTAGGTCAGGATTGTCGAAGAAAGCTCAGGCACCAGCCTCAGCACAAGTCGAGTACTGGCAACCTGAGGTGATTGGGGAGAAATCCCCAGAGGTACCTGGCAACTGGCACGGAGACTGGCCTCTCCTGAGGACACAGGGGCGAGTCCCTGGCCTCCCCTTCTTAACTCGAGAGGACTCTGCAACAACTTGAGAAAAACCAAAGATTCTGCCCTGCAAGAGGGATGGGGACCTTGTCAGCTCTGGCGATTCGTGGGAAATCACACCTTCTCTATTCGACCTCAAAACGATCGTTCACCTGCTTGCTGTGAACCAGGAAGTTCCTCGACACACCCGTCCACCTCAAAAGGAACACCGAGTGTCCCGCCAAAAATGAAAAGGAGCCCCGTTATCCCCTGCTGAGCTCCTGATGAGGGTCCCTTTCCTGCTTTGTCGGGAAAGGGTTCTCAGCGCTCCCCTCTCATCCCAACAAGAAACATTGGCACAAGTACAGTCGGGAGAGGCATCATGGATATTGCCACAGTTCCTTAAACCTGCAAATACCTCGTTGACTCCAGATGAACTTGACTGCCCTGCACTGCATTGGCTGTCACCCCGAGGCTCCAATCGTGATACCCTGGCACATGTGACATCCCTGGTTAGGACCTCGAGGGCAAGTCACAGATCCCCGTGTCCACTTGATGGTGAGCCTTACATTGCTGCTGTAGCTGCGGAGGCAAGCAGCAGTGCACATCTCCAGGTGAGACTAGGCCAGAAGCATGATTCTCCCTGCAAGCGAGTTGAGGATCTTGTCCGTGCTGGCAACTCGGGAGAAATCACTCATTCTCACTTAGACCTCAGAGGGCTTTTTCACCCCCTTGGTGTGACCAAAGAAGTTCGCCACCACAACCGTCTCAACTCTAGAGGAACCTCTAGGGACCTGCTGTGATTCAAGAGAATCCACGTTTGCCCCTTTTAAGCTACAGAAGATGATCCCTTTTCCGGCTCCTAAGGGAAAGATTTCCAGGGGCTTCCCTCGCATCCCAATAGGTGATCGCACCAGGAAAGTCAGGAGCAGCATCAGGGTTTGGGTTATCATTCCCCAAGACCCCCAAATACCTTGTCCACTGCAGATGAACCTGACTGCCCAGCACTGCCTTGACTGTTAGGGAGAAGCTCGACCCCAGACACCCTGGAACGTGTGATAGCATATTGGACCTCGAGGTCAAGCCAGAGATCCCTGTGTCCGTTCGATATGGAGCCTGACACTGCTGCTGCTGTTCAGGCAAGTAGCCATGCACGTGTCCAGGAGAGTCGAGGCCTGTCTCCTCTGTGGGGGCCTAAGGGGTACCTCAAGACCTAGGTCAGGAAGGTGGAGGAAAGCTCAGGCTTCGGCCTCAACACAAGTCGAGGACTGAGCACGGAGATGATTAGGGAAGAATCCGCAGAGTCGCCTGGTAACTGGCACGGAGACTGTCCAAGCCTGAGGCCCAGGGGCAAGTCCTTAAGTTCCCCGTTGTAACTGGAGACGCCCGGACGCAACTTGAGATAAACCAAAAGGTACTCCCCTGCAAGCGGTGAGGACCTTGTCTGCTATGGCGTCTCGGGCGAAAGCACCTCTTCTCTCTTGCATCTCAAAAGGTTTGATCACCTTCTTGCTGTGACCCTAGAAGTTTCCCACCTCGAGGGGAACACCGAGAGTCCAGCCATGACTGAAAAGGAGCCCTGATATCCCTTCTGAGCTCCAGATGAGGGTCCCTTCCCTGCTCTGTCGGGAAAGGGTTCCTAGCGCTCCCTTCACATTCTAACAGGAGACACTGGTACCAGGACTGTCGGGAGGAGCATCAGGGGACTTGCCTCCATTCCCAAAGACACCCAAATACCTCGTTTACTCCAGATGAACCCGACTGCCCTGCACTGCGTCGACTGTCACCAGGAGGCTCGAAGCCTGACACACTGGCAAGTGTGACAACCCTGGGTGTTACACCAATGTCAAGTCACAGATCCCTGTGTCCACTTGATGGGGAGCATTTCACAGTTGGTGAAGCTGCAGTGGCAGGCATAAATGTATGTCTCCAGGCAAGACGATGCCTGACTTTCCTGTGCGGGCTCCATGGAACCCCAAGATTTATGTCAGCATGGGCGAGAAATCCTCAGGTACCTGTTTCAGCACCAGACGAGGACTGAGGACTCGGTGATGACTGGGGAGGAATCCCCAAAGGCGCATGGCATCTGGCAAGGAGAATGGCCTCTCCTGAGGCCACAGGGGTGGGTCCATGGGCTCCCCGTCGTAATTCGAGGAACCCCACCGCAACTCGAGAAAAAGCAGAAGCTTCCCCTTTGCAGGCGGGGTGAGGCCCTTATCCAGTGCAGCATCTCTGGGGAAATAAGTCCTTCCCTCTTGGACCTCGAAGGGATCTTTCATCCCCTTGCTGTGACCCAGGAATTACCCTGCACCACCCGTCTCAACTCGAGAGGAACAACAAGATATCTTCTGGGACTCAAAAGAGCCCTGTTAGCCATCCGTATGTCTTCTTTGGAGAAATGCCTATTTAGTTCTTTGGCCCATTTTTTTTT
>SJYD01055983.1:23282-33944 GCA_006408635.1 Nanger granti
TCACCAGGACAGTCGGGGGGAGCATCAGAGTTCTTGCCACCATTCCCCAAGACCCCCAAATACCTCGTTCACTACAGATGAACCTGACTACCCTGTACTCCGTCGACTGTAATCCCGAGGCTCAAAGACTGACAGAATGGCACGTGTGACAGCCCTGGGCTCAAGTCACAGATCCCTGTGTCCACTCGACGGGGAGTCTTACACTGCTGTTGCAGCTATGGAGGCAATCGGCAGTGAGCATCTCCAGGCGAGACGAGGCCTGACTCCCCTGAGGGGGCTCCATCGGTACCCCAAGATTTATGTCAGCATGGGTGAGGAAAGCTCAGGTACTGGCTTCAGCATCACACGAGGCATGAGGACCTGGCAATGTCTGAGGAGGATTCCCCAAAGGCACATGGCAACTGGCACGGAGACTGACCTCTCCCGAGAGCACATGGGAGGGTCAATGGGCTCCCAGTCGTTACTCGTGAAACTCCGCTCCACCTCGAAAAAAACCAGAAGCTTCTCCCTTGCAAGCAGGGTGAGGCCCTTATCCGCTACCGCGTCTCAGGGGAAATTACCAGTTCCCTCTTGGACTGGGAAGAGCTCCTTCACTCCCTTGATGTGACCCAAGAATTTACCAATCCTACCCGTCTCAACTCGGGAGGAACTCCAAGAGACCTGCTGCGACTCAAGAGGACCCCGTTTGCCCTTGCTAAGCTCCNGCTACCGCGTCTCAGGGGAAATTACCAGTTCCCTCTTGGACTGGGAAGAGCTCCTTCACTCCCTTGATGTGACCCAAGAATTTACCAATCCTACCCGTCTCAACTCGGGAGGAACTCCAAGAGACCTGCTGCGACTCAAGAGGACCCCGTTTGCCCTTGCTAAGCTCCAGATGATTGTCCCTTTTCCTGGTCCTTAGGGAAGGATTTCTTCGCCTTCCCTCGCATCACAAGAAGAGGTTGTCGCACAAGGAAATTCAGGAGGAGCATCACGGTTTGGGCCACCGTTCCCCAAGACCCCCAAATGCCTTGTCCATGCAAGATGAATCTGTCTGCCTTGCATTGCCTTGACAAAGAGGACCCCGTTTGCCCTTGATAAGCTCCAGATGATGGTCCCTTTTCCTGGTCCTTAGGGAAGGTTTTCTTCGCCTTTCCTCGCATCACAAGAGGAGGTTGTCGCACAAGGAAATTAAGGAGGAGCATCAGGGATTGGGCCACCGTTCCCCAAGACCCCCAAATGCCTTGTCCATGAAAGATCAATCTGTCTGCCTTGCATTGCCTTGACTGTCACATCAAGGCTCATCCTGCGACACAGTGGCACATCTGACAGCCTTGGGTAGTACCTCGAGTGCAAGCCACAGAATCCTGTGTCTGCTCGACATGGAGCCTGACACTGCTGCTGCAGCTGGTCAGGCAAGTAGCCATGCATGTGCCCAGGCGAAGCCAGCCCTGTCTCCTCTGTGGGGGCCTCAGGGGTACCCCAATACTTAGATAAGTACTGTTGAGGAAAGCTCATGCGCCAGCCTCAGCACAAGTCGAGGACTGAGTACCCTGATACGATTGAGGAGGAATCCCCAGAGGCTCCTGGCTACTGGCACGGAGACTAGCCTCTCCTGAGGCCACAGGGGCGGCTAAATGTGCTCACCGTCTTAACTCAAGAAACCCCGTCCCAACTCGAGAAAAACCTGAAGCTTCTCCCTTGCATGCGGCGTGAAGCCCTTATCCGCTGTGGCTTCTCAATGGAAATCATCCCTTCCCTCTTGGACCTCGAAGGGCTCTTTCACACCCTTGCTCTGACCCAAGGAATTCCTCACCTCACCCGTCTCAACTCGAGGGGAACCCCAAGGGATCCACTGCAACTCAACAGAGCCCCATTTGCCCCTGCTAAACTCCAGATGATTGTCCCTATTCCTGCTCCTTAGGAAAAGGTTTCCTGGGGCTTCTCTCGCATCTCAAGAGGAGGTGATCGCACCAGGAAAGTCAGGAGGAGCATGAGGTGTTGGACCACCATAACTTAAGACCCCCAATGCTTTGTCCAATTCAGATGAACCTGTCTGCCATGCACTTTCTTGACTGTCACCCCGAGGCTCGACGCTCGACCCAATGACACATGTGACAGCCTTGAGTAGGACATCAAGGGCAAGCCAAAGATCCCTGTGTCCACTCGACATGGGGCAGGTCACTGCTGTTGCAGCTGGTCAGGCAAGTAGCCGTACAAGTGTTCAGGCGAGACCAGGACTGTCTCTTCTGTGGGAGCCTCAGGGGTTCCCAGAGACAGTGGTCAGGACGGTAGAGGAAAGCTAAGGCACTTGCCTCAGCACAAATCCAGGAGAGGGCACCATGAGACGACTGGAGAGGAATCCCCAGAGGCAACTGGCAACTGACACGGAGACTGTCCTCTCCTGAGGCTATGGGGGCGGGTCCATGGGTTCCCCGTCATAACTCGAGATACCCCACCGCAACTCGAGAAACACCAGATGCTTCTCCCTTGGAATCGGGCTGAGGCCCTTATCTGATGCAGCGTCTCGTGGGAAATCACCCCTTCCCTTTTGGACCTCAAACGGCACCTTCACTCCTTTGCTATGAAACAAGAAGTTCCCCACCCCATCCGTCTCAATTCGAGAGGAACCCCAAGGGACCCGATGCGACTCAAAAGGAGCCCATTTTGCCCCTGCTAAGCTCCAGATGATGGTCCATTTTCCTGCTTCTTAGGGAAATGGTATCTGGCCCTTCCTTCGCAACCCAAGAGGAGATGCTCGCACCAGGAAAGTCGGGAGGAGCATCAGGGTTTGGGCCACCATTTCCCAAGACACAGAAATGCCTTGTCCACTGCAGATGAAACGGACTGCCCTGCACTGCCTTGACTGTCTCCCTGAGGCTCGACGCCCAACACACTGGCACGTGTGACAGCACTTTGGACCTCGAATGCTAGCCATGATCCCTGTGTCCGCTAGACATAGAGTCTGATATTGCTGCTGCAGCTGGTCAGGCAAGTAGCTGTGCTCGTGTCCAGGCGAGAAGAGGCCTATTTTCTCTTCGGAGGACTGAGTGGTACACCAAGATCTAAGTCAGGACGGTCGAGGGAAGCTCAGGTTCTGTCCTCAGGACAAATCGGGGACTGAGTACCCTTAGACGAGGGAGGATCCCCAGAGGCGCCTGTCAACTGGCATGGAAACTAGCCTCTCCTGAGGCCACAGGAGCGAGTACCCGGTGTCCCTGTCGTAACTCGAGAGGACCCCCCCACAACTTGAGAGAAAACAAAAATTTCTCCCCTGCAAGCAGGGTGAGGACAATGTCCACTGTGGCTTCTCAGGCGAAATCACACCTTATCTATTAGACCTCAAAAGTGCCGTTCACCTTTTTGTTATGACCAAAGAATTTCCCTACCCTACTCGTCCCCACTCGAGAGGAACACCGTGAGTCCCACCAAGAATAAAAATTAAGGCCATTTTCCCCTGCTGAGCTCCAGATGAGGGTCCCTTTCCTGCTCTCTCGGGAAAGGGTTCCCAGCACTTCCGTCACATTCCAACAGGAGACATTCACACAAGGACAGTCAGGGGGAGCATCAGGGGTCTTGCCACCATTCCTGAAAACCCCCAATACCTTGTTCACTCCAGATGAACCTGACTGCCCTGCACTGCATCGACTGTCACACTGAGGCTCCACGCCTGACACACTGGAACGTGACAGCCTTCGGTATTACCTCGAGGTCAAGTCTCAGTTCCGAGTGTAGACTCGACGGGGATCTTTACACTGCTGCTGCACCTGCAGAGGCAAGAGACAGTGAACATCTATAGGCGAGATGAGGCCTGAATCGCCCGTGGGGGCTCCATGGGAACCCCAAGATTTACGTCAGCATGGACGAGGAAAGCTCAGGTACCAGCTTCAGCACCAGACGAGGACTGAGGACCCGGCAGGACTGGGGAGGATTCCCCAAAAGCGCATTGCAACTGGCACGGAGACTGGGCTCTTCTGAGGCTACAAGGGCTGATCCATGTGCTCCCAGTCGTAACTCGAGAAACCCGCCAAAACTCGAGGAAAACCATAAGCTTCTCCCTTGCAAGCGGGATGGGGCCCTTATCTGCCGTAGCGTCTCGGGGGAAATCATCCCCTCCCTCATGGAACTCGAAGGCCTTTTTCACCCCCTTGTAGTAACCCAAGAAGTTCCCCACCCCACCCGTCTCAACACGACAGGAACCGCAAGGGACCCAGTGTGACTCAAGAGGTGCCCCATTTGACCCTGCTAAGCTCCAGATGATGGTCCCTTTTTTGCTCCTTAAGGAAAGGTTTCCCATGGCTTCCTTCGCATCCCAATAAGAGTTGCTTGCACCGTGAATTTATGGAGGAGCATCAGGGGTTGGGACACAATTCCCCAAGACCAACACATGCCTAGTTCATTTGAGATGGGCCAGACAGCCCTGTAATGCCTTGACTGTCACCCCCAGGCTTGATTTTCAACAAACTGGCACGTGTGACAGACCTGGGTACTAGCTCCAGGGCAAGCCACAGATCTCTGTTTCCGCTCGACATGGAGCCTATCACTGCTGCTGCAGCTGCTCAGGCAAGTAGCCGTGCACGTGTTCAGGGGAGTCGAGCCTTCTCTCCTTTGTAGGGCCCTCAGGGTACATCAAGACTTAGGTCAGGACAGTCGAGGAAAGATCAAGCACCGGCTCCGGCACAAGTCGAGGAATGAGCACCCGGAAATGTTTGGGGAGGTATCCCCAATGGCGCCTGCCTACTGGAAAGGAGACTGGTCTCTCCAGAGGCCACAGGGGCGGCTCCATGGGCTCCCTGTCATAACTCGAGAACCCCGTTGCAACTCGAGAAAAACCAGAAGCTTCTCGGTTGCAAGCGTGGTGAGGCCCTTATCTGCTGCGAAGTCTCGGGGGAAATCACCCCTTCCCTCTTATACCTCGAAGGGCTCCTACATCCCCTTGCTGTGACACAGGATTTCCCTGCCACTACCGTCTAAACTCGAGAGGAACCCCAAGGGAATGGTTGCAGCTCAAGAAGAGCCCCTTTTGCCCCTGCTATACTCCAGATAATGGTCCCTTTCCTGCTCTGTCTGGAAAGGGTTACCAAGGCTCCCCTCATATCCCAACAGGAAGCACTGTCACTAGTACAGCACTTTGGACCTCGAGAGCAAGCCACGGATCCCTCTGTCTGCTCGACATGGAGCCTGACACTGCGGCTGCAGCTGGTCAGGCAAGTAGCGGTGCACATGTCCAGGTGAGAAGAAGCCTGGCTCCTATGTGGGAGCCTCAGGGGAGCCCCCAAGACCTAGGTCAAGACGGTCAAGGGAAGCTCAGGCACTGGCCTCGGAACAAATCGAGGACACGGCACCCAGAGATGATTGGGGAGAAATCCAAGGGGTGACTGGCAACTGGCCCCGAGACTGTCCTCTTCTGAGGAGACAGGGGCACGTCTCTGAGCTCCCCGTCATAACTCGAGAAACCCTGTCAACTCGAGAAACACCAGAAGTTTCTCCCTTGCAAGCGGGGTGAGACACTTATCTGATCCAGCATCTCGTGGGAAATCACCCCTTCCCTCTTGGACTTCAAAGGGCTCCTTCACTCCCTTGCTGTGACACAAGGAGTTCCCTGCCACAACCGTCTCACCTAATAGGAAACACAGTGGACCTCCTGCATCTCAAAAGGAGCCCAGTTTGTCCCTGCTAAGCTCTAGATGATAGTCCCTTTTCCTGCTCATTAGTCTAAGGTGCCCTGAGGCTTCCGTCGCATCCCAAAAGGAGGTGCTCCCAGTAGGAATTCGGAAGGAGCATCTGGGTTTCGGCCGCCCCTCTCCAAGACCCCCAAATGCCTTGTACACTGAGATGAAACTGTAAGCCCTGCACTGACATGACTGTCACCCAGAGGCTCGACGCCTGAAACACCTGCACATGTGACAGCACTTTGGGCCTCGAGGGCAAGCCACAGATCCCTGTGTCCGCTCGACAGGGAGCCTGATACTGCTGCTTCAGCTGGTCAGGCAAGCAGTCGTACACGTTTCCAGGGGAGAGAGGTCTGTCTCCTCTGTGGTGCCCCAAGCAGCACACCAAGAGTCTAGGTCAGGACGGTCGAGGAAAGCTGTCTCAGACCTCAGCAAAAGTTGAGGACTGAGCACCGAGACGATTAGGGAAGAATCCCGAGAGGCGCCGGACCACTGGCACGGAGACTGTCCAATCCTGAGTGCACAGGGGCGAGTCCCTGGGTTCCACGTTGTTACTAAAGAGGACCCCGCCACAACTTGATAAAAACCAAAAGATTCTCCCCTGCAAGCGGGGCTGAGGACCTCATCTGCTGTGCCGTATCGGGGGAAAGAACCTCTTCTCTCTTGGACCTCCAAAGTGTCTTTCACCTTCTTGCTGTGACCCAAAAAGTTTCTCGTTCCACCCGTCATCCCTCGAACGGAACACCGAGGGTCCCGCCATCAATGTAAATGAGCCCCAGTCTCCCTGCTAAGCTTCAGATGAGGGTCCCTTTCCTGCTCTGTCGGGAAAGGGTTCCCAGCAATTCCCTCATATCCCAACCTGAGACACTCGAACCAATACTGTCTGGAGCAGCATCAGGGGTCTTGCCACCATTCCCCAAGACCCCCAAATTCCTTGTTCACTCCAGTTGAACCTGACTTCCATGCACTTGGTCGACTGTCACCCTGAGGCTCAAAGCCTGACACACTGGCACGTGTGAAAGATCTGGGTGGTACCTCGAGGTCAAGTCACAGATCCTTGTTTCCACTTGACGGTGAACATTTCACAGGTGCTGGAGCTGCAGAGGCAAGCGGAAGTGTAGGTCTCCAGGCAGGACGAGGCCTGACTTTCCTGTTTGGTCTCCATGGGATCCCCAAGATTTATGTCAACATTGGCGAGGAAAGCTCAGGTACCAGGTTTAGCACCAGACGAGGACTGAGGACTCTGCGTTGACTGAGGAGGAATCCCGAAAAGAACATGGCAACTGGCAAGAAGACTGGTCTCTCCTGAGGCCACAGGGGCGGGTCCATGGTCTCCCCGTCGTACCTCTAGAAACCCCGCTGCAACTCGAAAAATACCAATAGCTTCTCCATTGCAAGCGGGGCGAGGCACTTATCCACTGAGGCATCTCTGGGGAAATCACTCCTTCCCTTTTGGATCTCGAAGGTATCTTTCACCCCCATGCTGTGACCCAGGAATTTCCCCGCCCTACCCGTATCAACTAGAGAGGAACGATCACAGATCCGCGAGACTCAACAGAGTCCTGTGTGCCCCTGCTAAGCTCCAGATGATCGTCTCCTTTACTGCCCCTTAGAAAAAGTTTCCCTGGAGCTTTTCTCGAATACCAAGAGGAGTTGCTCGCAACAGAGAAGTCGGGAGGAGCATCAGGGTTTCGGTCACCATTCACCAAGACACCCAAATAACTTGTCCACTGCAGATGAACTTGACAGCCCCACACTGCCTTTACTGTCACCCCGAGGCTCGACACACGACACCCTGGCACGTGTGACAGCACTTTGGATCTCGAGAGCAAGCCACAGATTGCTCTGTCCGCTCGACATGGAGTCTGACACTGCTGCTGCAGCTGGTCAGGCAAGTCGCCGTGCATGTGTCCAGGTGAGACGAAGCCTGGCTCCTCTTTCGGAGCCTCAGGGGAACCCCCAGGACCTAGGTCAGGACAGTCGATGAAGCTCAGGCACTGGCCTGAAAACAAGTCGAGGACAGGGCACAAAGATACGATTGAGGAGGAATCTTCAGAGGTGACTGGCAACTGGCACGGAGACTATCCTCTCTTGAGGCCACAGGGGTGCATCCCTGGGCTTCCCATCGTACCTCGAGAAACCACGCCACAACTCGAGAAACACCAGAAGCTTCTCCTTTGCAAGTGGGGTGAGGCCCTTATCTGATCCGGTGTCTCGTGGGAAATCACCCCTTCCCTGTTGGACCTCGAAGGGCTCTTTCACTCCCTTGCTGTGACAGAAGGAGTTCCCTGCCACAAACGTCGCACCCAACAGGAACCCCAGTGGACCCGATGTGACTCAAGAGGAGCCCAGTTTGCCCCTGCTAAACTCTAGATAATAGTCCCTTTTCCTGCTCCTTAGTATAAAGTATCTGGGACTCCCTTCGCTCCCAAAAGGAGGTGCTCACAGTAAGATCGTCAGGAGGAGCATCTGGGTTTCCGTCACCATTCTCCAGGACTCCCAAGAGCCTTGTACACTGCAGATGAACCTGTCTGCTTTGCACTGCCTTGACTGTCACCCCGAAGCTCAACGCCGAAAACACCTGCACGTGTGACAGCACTTTGGGCCTCAAGGGCAAGACACAGTTCCCTGTGTCCACTCGACAGGGAGCCAGACACTGCTGCTGAAGCTGGTCAGGTAAATAGCCGTGCACGTGTCCAGGCAAGACGAGGCCTGTCTCCTCTATGGGGCCCTGAGGGTTAATCCAAGACCTAGGTCAGGGCGGTCAAGGAAAGCTCAGGCTCCGGCCTAATCAAAGCTCGAGGACTGAGCAACGAGACGACTAGGGAAGAATCCCCATTGGCGTCTGGCCACTGGCACGGAAACTCTCCAATCCTTGGTGCACAGGGGCGAGTCACAGGGTTCTTAGTTGTAACTCGAGAGGACCCCGCCACAACTTGAGAGAAACCAAACCATTCTCCCCTGCAAACGGGGTGTGGACCTCGTCTGCTGTGGTGTCTCAGGGAAAGAACCTCTTCTCTCTTGGACCTCAAAAGTGTCGTTCATCTTCTTGCAGTGACCCAAGAAGATTCTCGCGCCGCCCGTCCTCACTCGAGGGGAACACCGAGGGTCCCACTATGAATGTAAACGAGCCCTAGTATTCCTGCTGAGCTCCAGATGAGGGGCCCTTTCCTGCTCTGACGGGAAAGGGTTCCCAACACTTCCATCACATCCCAACAGGAGACACTCTAACCAGGAATGTCGGGAGCAGCATCACGGGTCTTACCAACATTACCCAAGACCCCCAAATACCTTGTTCACTCCAGATGAACCTGATTGCCCTGCACTGGGTCGACTGTTACCCTGAGCGCGAATCCTGACACACTGCCACGTGGGTGGATCCTCGAGGTGAAGGCACAGATCCCTGTTTCCACACTACGGGGAGCCTTTCACAGCTGCTGCAGCTGCAGGAGAAAGCGCAAGTGTACGTCTCCAGTCACAACGAGGCCTGACTTTCCTGTGGGGATACATGGGAACCCCAAGATTTATGTAAGCATGGGCGAGGTAAACTAACATACCAGCTTCAGCACCAGACGAGTACTGAAGTCTCGGCGGTGACTGGGGAGGAATCCCCAAATGTGCATGGCAACTGAAAAGAAGACTGGCCTCTCCTGAGGCCACAGGGCCGAGTCCATGGGCTCCCGGTCATAATTCGAGAAACCCCGCCACAACTCCAGATATAGCAGAAATTTCTCCCTTGCAAGCGGGATTAGGCCCTTATCCACTGCGGCATCTCTGGGGAAATCACTCTTTCCCTCTTGGAACTCGAAGGACTCTTTCACCCCCTTGCTGTGACCCAGGAATTTCCCAGCCCTACCCGTCTCAATTCGAGAGGTCAACAAGGGATCCGCTGCGACTCAACAGAGCCCTGTTTGCACCTGCTAAGCTACAGGAGATTGTCTCCTTTCCTGACCCTTAGGGAAAGTTTCCCTGGGGATTCGCTCGAATATCAAGAGGAGGTGTTTCCAACAGAAATCTCGGGAGGAGCATCAGGGGTTTGGCCACCATTCACCAAGACACCTAAATGCCTTGTCCACTGTAGATGAACTTGACAGCCCTGCACTGCCTTGACTGTCATCGCGAGGCTCGACACACGACACACTGGCACGTGTGACAGCTCTTTGGACCTCGAGGGAAAGCCACAGATCGCCTGTCAGCTCGAGATGTAGCCTGACACTGCTCCTGCAGCTGGTCAGGCAAGTAGCCATGCCCGTGTCCAGGCGAGAAGAGGCCTGTCTACTCTGTGGGGCCCTCAGTGGTACACCAAGACTTAGGTCAGGATGGTCGAAGAAAGCTCAGGCTCCGGCCATAACAATTGTCGAGGACTGAGCACCGACACGATTAGGGGAGAATCCCCAGAGGCACTTGGCAACTGGCAGGGAGACTGTCCAATCCCTAGTTCACAGGGGTGAGCCCCCGGGTTACCCGTTTTAACTCGAGAGGACCCCACCACATCTAGAGAAAAAACAAAAGATTCTCCCCTGCAAGCCGTGTGAGGACCTCGTCTCATGTGGCGTCTCCGGGGAAAGAACCTCTTCTCTCTTGGACCTCCAACCTTCCTGCTGTGACCCAAGAATATTCTCGCGATGCCCGTCCTCAATTGAGGGGAATACCGAGAGTCCCGCGATAAATGTAAAGGAGCCCTAGTATACCTTCTGGGCTCCAGATGAGGGTCCCTTTCCTTCTCTGTCGGAAAACGGTTCCCAGAATTTCCCTCACATTCCAACAGGAGACACTCGAAACAGTACTGTTGGGAGCAGCATCAGGGGTGTTGTCACCATTCCCCAAGATCCCCAAATACCTCCTTCACTCCAGATGAACCTGACTGCCCTGCACGGAGTCGACTGTCATCCCGAGGCTCGAAGCCTAACACACTGGCACGTGTGACAGACGCGGGTGGTACCTCGAGGTCAAGTCACAGATCCCTGTGTCCATTCGACGGGGAGCATTTCAAAGCTGCTGCAGCTGCGGA
>SJYD01055984.1:12047-29570 GCA_006408635.1 Nanger granti
CAAGCGGGTTGAGGTGCTTATCGGATCCGGCGTCACGTGGCAAATCACCACTTCCCTCTTGGATTTCGACGGGCGCCTTCACTCCCTTGCTGTGACACAAGGAGTTCCCAGCCACAACTGTCGCACACAAAAGGAGCCCCAATGGACCACTGCGACTCAAGAGGAGCCCTCTTTGCCCCTGCTGAGCTCTATATGATAGTCCCTTTAACTGCTCCTTAGTCTAAGGTGTCCTGGGGCTTCCATCGCAACCCAAAAGGAGGTGCTCGCTGTAGGAAACTCGGGAGGAGCATCTGGGGTTCGGCCACCATTCTCCAAGATCACCAAATGCCTTGTCCACTGCAGATGAACCTGTCTTCCCTGCACTGCCTTGACTGTCTCCCCGAGGCTCAACGCCCAAAACACCAGCACGTGTGACAGCACTTTGGGCCTCGAGGGAAAGCCATATATCCCTGTGTCCATTCAACATAGAGCCTGACACTGCTGCTGCATCTGGTCAGGCAAGTAGCCGTGCACGTGTCCAGGTGACAGGAAGCCTGTCTCCTCTGTGGGAGCCTCATGTGAATCCTCAAGATCTAGGTCAGGATGGTCGAGGGAAGCTCAGTCTCTGGCCTCAGCACAAGTCGAGGACCACGCACCTAGAGACGATTGGAGAGGAATCCCCAGAGGTGACTGGCACCTGGCACGGAGACTGTCCTTTCTTGAGGCCACAGGAGTGCCTCCCTTTGCTCCCCGTCCTAACTCGAGAAACCCCACCAAATCTCGGTAAACACCAGAAGCTTCTCCCTTGCAAGCGGGGTGAGGCCCTTATCTGCTGTGACGTCTCAGGGGAAATCACCCCTTCCCTTTTGTACCTCGAAGAGCTCCTTCACGCTTTTGCTGTGACCCAAGAAGTTCCCCGCCCCACACTTTGAAGAGCGGGAGGCTGCTCTGCCCCTATATACCTAAACAAGATTTGTGTGCGTAGATGGACGGAAAGCCCCTGTTCTCTTTCCAGGTGGAGACCCTGGACGGAGTCCCGTGTTGCAAGTGGGCTTTCACAGGCACAGCCGGTGCCCCAGACCCCAGTTTCCTGTCAGGGTGGGTGGGCAGTTCGGGGGATTTGGTTTGTGTCCCTTTGATGCAGCAGGGAGTAGAATCCACCCTGGGCTCATGGGCTCTCAGCAGTGCCAAAAGAACTAACTGCCAGGGAACTCCCCTAGGTCCCTTTGATGTTTCTGCCCACGCTCCGCTTCTCAACGTTCCTTACCTTCCAATACGCTCTGGAATTTCCCACCTTTTCACATTCCACAGGCCCCTTATCCTCAATAGGCCCTGTGTCGTTGGAAAGGGAAGTCTTAACTCTCAATCTCCTCTCAGTGGATCCCTGGGTCCTGCACCTGTAGCACCCACTGCTGTAGGGAAAGGACTTGGAATTGGAATCTGGTTGTAATGAGAGGCCAGTGCTAGAGCTGTGAGAGAATAGTAGGTTACCCATCGCCAGCATTTTGATGCCTGTATTCGGGGGCAGAAAGCTTCCCAGAGAATCACAAAGAATACCCAGCATAAGATTCACTCTGACTGCCACGTTGAAGATGGGTGGTGTGAGGCCAACCTTTCTTCCAGGCCCAGACCCAGCTCTGGGGTCTCCTTCCTGTGTAGCTCAGCACCCCTCCCCACATACTCACATGCACAGCCCCAGCCTTCTCAACTCTGTGCTATGCCATGCTGGGCTGCAGGTCCTCCTGCTGATTCAGAGGCAGGAGTTCTTGGGGCTCACGGTCAGAGACGGTTGTGCTAAGCTCCATTGCAGCTTGAGACTGGGCCCTGGGGTGTGTCCTGGGTGGTGTTTGTGAAGCAGGCCTTTCCCACTTCCTCTTCATTCCCAGTTGGGCTAATTCCTCCATGGGCACGTTCACTTGGAGCCTGCCCTGGGCCTCATGGGCAGGGGGCTGGAGATGTGACGCCTCCCTGGGGAGGTGAATCGGGCGCCCCCCTCATTGGCCACATCAACTGGGAAGCTCTGAAATGACACTGACCATCAGTCAGCCCTGCCTGGAGTCTACTGAGCTGTGCCTCACCACTATGGCGGCTGCTCCTGCCCCCTCGAAATTCTGCTACCTTTAGAAACATGTGCCTGCTCAGGAAGCCACCCTGGATGAAGCAGAAGCCCCTGAGGGCGTGGGGTCTTCCTGGGCAGCTGGTGCTACCTGGACTTTCCCATGTCACCTACTTTGCTCTCCCCTTGGCTGTGGACACGCCCAGCCCACAGACTTCTGAGCCACACCCGCAGGGGCTTGCTTGAAGCAGAGATACCCCAGGAAATCCCCATACATATACACAGGGAAAGCACTCATGGTTAACCTGGTGGGATGCGAGAGGGGGCCTGGCCCAAGCTGGAGCTCCTGTGTTGCCTTTCTGTTCCTTTGGGCAAAGGACCAGAGGCCTCTTTGGGGGTCCTGAGGCAACAGCAAGTTGTTTCCCACACACTCTGCCTGTGAGCTCTTCCGAGGCCCCTGTTTCTGGGAAGGGGCAAACAGCAAATATCCTGGCTGCCCGTGAACTGGCTGGGGGCTCCTCTCAGCTGTGAGGCCTGGGGAACTGATTTCCGTGTTCTGTTCGGTTCTGTTGCCAGGAAGTGACGTCATTTCCTGGTTTCCCTGCGATGGTCTCTTACACACAGCTCCCCAAGAGAATCTCTGTGTTTCTGTCTGTTCACGCAACTCCTTAGACCATGTGCAGGCACAGTGTCACCCACACCGCTCACCCCACAGTTTTGGCAGGCCTGGGTGCAGCCTGGATCTGAGCTCTGAGGCACAGCTTTTTCAGACAGGCTCTTTTTATCTGTGGTGTGTCCCTTGAGAAGCCATAAGTCTCTCAGGGATTCCATAGTCTATCCATTTTCAGCGTTGGTTCAATCTCTCATCTATTGCCTTGGTCTGTCAGCCTACTACACCTACATGCCTTTCAACCTGGGGCGGGTATCACAGGGAGCTTGTTCCCTGGGACTTCCAACAGGCTCTTCTCATCTGTGGTGTGTCCCTTGACAAACCATATGCCTCTCGGGGATTCCATAGTCTCTCCATTTGCAGCGTTGGTTCAATCTCTCATCTACTGCCTTGGTCTGTCAGCCTACTACACCTACATGTCTTTCAACCTGGGGCGGGTATCACAGGGAGCTTGTTCCCTGGGACTTCCCTAACACAAGATTCAATACATGTCTGACCTAGCATAGAATGGGGCAGAAGCATGCCTGGATGGGCTCTGGGTCCTCAAAAAGTCAGTCCCCTTCTTGCCTGTTTTGAGACAAGCCCATACTTCCCCCAATTAAGGAATGAAATTAAGACTAGAAGGTCATCTTCTCTTATTTAAAAGAAGACCTAAGATTCTGGTCCTCTTTTTTCCATTGGGATTTTGGTTCAAGTGCCCCAATTCGGCTTTTATGAGTGCCTGTTCCTATAATTGCTCCCTGCTTTCTATTACTCTCATAAGCTTGGGTCATTTTCCCACTTCTTCAGTGGATGGGCACTGTCATTGATTCTAACTTACAGATAGATTTATGAAAAGGTCTGTAAAATCTACTAATTTCCTCTGTCTTGTTCAGTGTCTCTCTCTAGAAATGCCTTTCTTTTTCATTCGAAATGCAGTCTTTGTCTTCCTTTTTCTCTTTCTCTCTGTCTCCTGTGGATGGGTGGATGCATCTGAATTCACATGGATATTGTGAGCTTAATATTAGATTTTAGGAATAGGTTAAAGTGAGATCAAGTGTTTAGGTTGCAGTTGGTGTTGGGGGATGGGACAAGGATGGTGTGATTTTTTCTTGGAGACTTTAGTGCTCTTTGTTCTTAGTCTATTTTACATAGGAACCGCTTATCAGATACATCACTTCAAGTCATCTCTTATGTTCAGTTTCCTATTTTTTTGATTTGTGAAATCTTGATTCCCTGGTGGCTCAGATGGCAAAGTGTCTGCCCGCAATGCGGGACCCTGGTTTGATCCCTGAGAAGGGAAGTTCCCTGGAGAAGGAAATGGCAACCCACTCCAGTCCTCTTGCTGAGAAAATTCCATGGATGGAGGAGTCTGGTGGGATAGAGTCCATGTAGTCACAAAGAGTCAGACACGACTGAGCCACTTGGCTTTACTTGTGGTTGGCACACAGATTTGTAGTTTCAACACCACTAAAGGTTGTGTTGGGTGCAAGAGGGACGAGAACTCCATGTTCAAGGTCAGGAGGGGCGGCCCTGATGAGATATCCCTCGTCCAAGGTAAGCATCATTGGCTGTACTTTGCTGGAACAACCCTGAAGAGATACCCCAGTACCAAGGCAAGAGAACCCAAAGTAAGGTGATAGGTGTTGTGAGATGGCATCAGATGGCAGACACACTGACAACTAGCCAATCTGATCACATGGACCACAGTTTTGTCTAACACGATGAAACTAGGCCATGCATGAGGGGGTCATCCAAGGCGGACGGGTCATGATGGAGAGGGCTGACAGAATGTGGTCCACTGGAGAAGGGAATGGCAAACCACTTCAGTATTCTTGCGTTTGGAATCACGTGAACAGTATAAGAAGGCAAAATGAGAGGGTACTGAAAGAGGAACTCGCAGGTCAGTTAGTGCCCAATATGCTACTGGAGATCAGTGTGGAAATAACTCCAGAAAAACTGAAGTGATGGAACAAAAGCAAACCCAATACCCCGTTGTGGATGTGACTGGTGAAACAAGCAAGGTCCCATGGTGTAAAGAGCAATATTGCATAGGAACCTGGAATGTTAGGTTCAGGAATCAAGGCAAAGTGGAAGTGGTTAAACATGGGATGGCAAGAGTGAACATAGACATTCTAGGAATCAGCGAACTACAATGGACTGGTATCGGGGTCCAGCCCCGGTGGATCCAGGGTGATTCGAACCTGGGAACAGAGTCAGCGTCCTTGGAAAAACACATATATAATTACAGATATTTAGAGAGATTAGAAACAGATCGTGTAGTAGAAAAGTTAGTGGAGAAAAAGTCGCTTGGTTTTTGTGGAATAGCATCCATGCTCCAAATGAGAATTCAATCAGAAAAACGGGGAACAGAAAAGAATGCCATGAGGGAATCAGTCTTTCCGGAAACTGATCTGATTTCTTTACTTTTGGGTTTGCTTATATACATTTTGTTACACATAGGGATGAATACAGAGTCACGCGTGGGTCAGTAGTCCTGACCTTATTAAAATCAGTTGCTTCACATAAAAAAGGTCTTAGGGGTTTTACATCATCTTCAAGCCATTTCTGCCTGCTGACATTTACAACCCTTTCTTTCTGATAACCAAGAAACTTATTTTTTTCCAAGGGTGATTTTCTTAAACCAGGCATCACCCTCCAAATAAAGTGGCATACCTATAGGGTGAGGGTGTAGTGAGTTACAATCAAGAAAGGAATTTATTTAAGCCAAGGTTAACATGATTAATCTTAAAGCTTAATTCTTATTTCTCCTATATACTTATTCCTCCTATATGCTTAAAGGTTAATGCTCATTCTCCTATATGCTAATTATATTCATTATAAGGACAGGGAATATGGAGATTTAGCAGAAAACATCAGCCCAACAAACAATAATCCTTTCACCAATGTTCCTGTTAAGATCTACTTAGTCTTAAAATAGTGATAAAGTTACATTTTCATATAGCAAGGAGAGAGTGATTTATAACAAAGTACAGTGATCTATTACAAAAGAGAAAGTCCATTTACTCAAGAAGTCTAGTATTGCTAACCTTAAAAATTACTATATGTCATCTTCTATATTCCAAATACATTGATTAATATATTCCCAGGTGCATAGGGATATGGAGGTCTGGCAGCAATCATTGACACAACAAGAAGAAAAAGCCCTATTAAAATTAAGACTCTCAAAATACTCCAAAGCTCTCTGTGCTGTTTATGGTTGAGAGGTAGTAAACAATCATGTGTCATCAGAGAGGTTTAACCTGAGAGCTCTTATGCCATCTAGGGCATGCAATTAGCAGCAATTATTCACACAATAGATGAAAAAACGCTTCACCGATATAATTCACCACCAACCCACTGTATTAATAAATTCTAACTTCCCATAAGAATTTGCCTTTAGTAAGTGTAAAACATCATGTGCCTCTCAAAGTTAGGACTGACCCACCCGACCCCACTCAAGAGAACACACAATAGATGAAAAAACGCTTCACCGATATAATTCACCACCAACCCACTGTATTAATAAATTCTAACTTCCCATAAGAATTTGCCTTTAGTAAGTGTAAAACATCATGTGCCTCTCAAAGTTAGGACTGACCCACCCGACCCCACTCAAGAGAAATACCGAGGGTCATGCCTCGACTCAAGAGGAGCCTCCTTTCCCCTTGCTCAGCTCCAGATGAGTATCCCTTTCCCTGCTCCATCGGGAAACGATGCCTGGAGCTCCTCTCTCATCCCAAGAGGCGATGCATTCACCAAGAGATTAAGAAGGACTCCAGGGGTCGCGCCCCCATTCCTCAAGACCCCCAAATGTCTCAGTCCACTCCAGAGGAACCTGGTTGCCCTTCACTACCTCGACTGTCCCCTGGAGGTTCGACTCACACAATGCTGGCACATGTGACAGTCCTGTGGCACATTGAGGGAAAGCAAGAGATCCCTGTGTATGCTCGTAATTGAATCCTGACACTGCTGCTGCAACTTAGGAGGAAAGCGTTCGTGCACGTCTCCAGACGAGACAAAACCTGACTCCACTGTGGAGGCTCCAGGGGAACCCTAAGACCCATGTCAGCATGAGCGAGGAAAGCTCAGGCTCTGGCCTCAAGTCCAGATGAGGACTGAGTACCCGGCTTTGACTGACAAGAAATCCCCAGAGGCCCTTCGCAAGTGGCAAAAAGACTGGCCTCTCTTCACGCCACAAAAGCGGTTCCCTCAGATCCTCGTCATAACTCGAGAGGACGCAGCCACAACTCGAGAAAAACCAGGAGCTTCTCCCTTGCAGGTGGGCTAAGGATCTTGTCCAGTGTAGAATCTTGAGGGAAATCACCCCTTCCATTTTTAAACTCGAAAGAGTCCTTCACACCCTTGCTGCAACCCACAAAGTTCTCCGTTCCACCCGTCCACTCTCGAGAGGAAGAAGGAGGATACCGCCACGTCTCAAGAGGAGCCCAGTTTTCCCTACTCAGCTCCAGATGAGGGTACCTTTCCCTGCTCCACCGGGAAAAGATTCTCGGCACTCCCGTCGCTTCCCAAGAGGAGAGGCTCCCCACAGGAGTGTCTAAAGGAATTCCAGGGGTTGTGCTACTATTCTCCAAGAACCCCAAACATCTCAGTGCACTCCAGATGAATCTAATTGCCCTGCACTGCCACGACTGTCACCAGGAGGACTGACTCACGTCATGCTGGCAAGTGTGACAGCTCTGTGGCACTTCAAGGGATAGTCACAGATCCCTGTGTCCTCTCGACGGGAAGACGGACACTGCTGCTGCAGCTCAGGAGAAAAGCAGCCGTGCACGTCACCAGGTGAGAGGAGTCCTGACACCCCTGTGGAGCCTCCAGGAGAACCCGAAGAGCCATGATAGCACGGGCCACGAAAGCTAAGGCTCCAACCTCAGCTGCAGATGAGGACTGAGGACCCAGCACCTAGTGCGGAGGAACGAGGAGATGCCCCTCGCAACTCACACGGAGACTGGCCTCTCCTGAGGCCACAGGTGCAGTTCCCTGAGGTCCACGTCGTAACTCAAGAGGACCTCGCCGAAACTTGAGAAAAAAAAAAAAAAAGAGCTTCTACCCTGCAGGCGGGCTGAGGCCCTTGTCTGCTGCAGTGTCTCAGGGGAAATCACCCCTTTCCTATTGAATCTCGAAAATGTCCTGCACACCCTTGCTGCGACCCACGAAATTCCCCGACCCACAAGTATCCTTCAAGAAGAACACCAGGGGTTTTGACGTGATTAAAGAGGTGCCCCATTTTCCACTGCTAAGCTCCATATGAGGGTCCCTTTCCATGCCCTGTCGGAAAAGGATTCCCGGCACTCCCCTCGCATCCCAAGAGGAGGTGCTCTTCCCAGAATAGTCGGGAGGAGTTCCAGGGGTCGTCCCACAATTCCCCAAGATCCATAAAGATTCAGTCCACTCCACACGAACTTGATTGTCCTGAGCTGCCTCTACTCAGCCCGAGGATCTATTCACGTCACGCTGGCACGTGTGACAGCCCATTGGCACCTCGAGGGAAAGCCTAAATTCCCTGTGTCCGCTCGAATGGAAAACCTGAAACTGCTGCTGCAGCTCGGGATGAAAAGAGCCATGCATGTTTCCTCATGACATGAGACCTGACTCCCCTGTGGAGGCTCCAGGGGAACTCCAAGACCCGTGGCAGCATGGATGATGACAGCTCAGCCTTCAGCCTCAGATCTAGACGAGGACAGAGGATCCAGCACCGATTGGAAAGGAATTTCCAGAGGACCCTGACGACTCGCTCGGATACTGGACTCTGCTGAGGCCACAAGGCAGGTCCCTGAAGTTCGCAAATTAACTCGAGAGGACCACACCACAACTCGAGAAAATCTAGGAGCTTCTCCCCTGCAGGCAGGGTGAGGTCCTTGTATGCTGCGGCTTCTCAGGGAAAATTGTCTCTTCCCTCTTGAACCTCAGAAATGTCCTTTCCATCTTTTCTTCGACCCATGAAGTTTTCCGATCCAAACGTACTCCTCGAGAGGAACACCGAGGGTTCTGCCGTGATTATCCCCTGCTCAGCTCCAGATGAGCATCTCTTTCCCTGCTCCATCTGAAAATAATTCCCGGTGCTCCCCTAGCAAACCAAGAGGAGGTGCTCTCCCCAGGAGAGGCAGGAGGAAATCTAGGTGTTGTGCCACAATTCCCCAAGACACCCAAATGCCTAGTAATTTCCAGATTCACCTGACTGCCTTTCACTGCCTCGACTGTCACCCCGAGGATTGACTCATGCCACGCTGGCGCGTTTGACAGTCCTGTGGCACCTCAATTGAAAGCCAAAGATCCCTGTGTTCGCTCAAATGGAAAGCCTGACACTGCTACTGCAGTTCGGGGGCGATGCGGCCGTGCACCTCTCCAAGCGAGACAAGACCTGATTTCCCATTGGAGGCTTCAGGGGAACCCCAAAACCCATGTCAGCAACGGCAAGGAAAGTTCAGCCTCCTACCTCAAATCCAGACGAAGACAGACGACCCGGGATCTACTAGGGAGGAATCTCCAGAGTCCACTAGCAACTCGCACAGAGACTGGACTCTCCTGAGGCCATCATGTGTCATCAGAGAGGTTTAACCTGAGAGCTCTTATGCCATCTAGGGCATGGAATTAGCAGCAATTATTCACACAATAGATGAAAAAACGCTTCACCGATATAATTCACCACAAACCCACTGTATTAATAATTTCTAACTTCCCATAAGAATTTGCCTTTAGGAAGTCTAAAACATCATGTGCCTCTCAAAGTTAAGACTGATCCACCCGACCCCACTCAAGAGGAATACCGAGGGTCATGCCTCGACTTAAGAGGAGCCTCCTTTCCCCCTGCTCAGCTCCAGATGAGTATCCCTTTCCCTGCTCCATCGGGAAATGATGCCTGGAGCTCCTCTCTCATCCCAAGAGGCGATGCACTCACCAAGAGATTAAGAAGGACTCCAGGGGTCGCGCCCCCATTCCCCAAGACCCCCAAATGTCTCAGTCCACTCCAGAGGAACCTGGTTNCTTTCCCTGCTCCATCGGGAAATGATGCCTGGAGCTCCTCTCTCATCCCAAGAGGCGATGCACTCACCAAGAGATTAAGAAGGACTCCAGGGGTCGCGCCCCCATTCCCCAAGACCCCCAAATGTCTCAGTCCACTCCAGAGGAACCTGGTTGCCCTGCACTACCTCGACTGTCCCCTGGAGGTTCGACTCACACAATGCTGGCACATGTGACAGTCCTGTGGCACATTGAGGGAAAACAAGAGATCCCTGTGTATGCTCGTAATCGAATCCTGATACTGCTGCTGCAACTTAGGAGGAAAGCGTTTGTGCACGTCTCCACGTGAGACAAAACCTGACTCCACTGTGGAGGCTCCAGGGGAACCCTAAGACCCGTGTCAGCATGAGCGAGGAAAGCTCAGGATCCAGCACCGATTGGAAAGGAATTTCCAGAGGACCCTGACAACTCGCTCGGAGACTGGACTCTGCTGAGGCCACAAGGCAGGTCCCTGAAATTCGCAAATTAACTCGAGAGGACCACACCACAACTCGAGAAAATCTAGGAGCTTCTCCCCTGCAGGCAGGGTGAGGCCCTTGTATGCTGCGGCTTCTCAGGGAAAATCGTCTCTTCCCTCTTGAAACTCAGAAATGTCCTTTACATCTTTTCTTCAACCCATGAAGTTTTCCGATCCAAACGTACTCCTCGAGAGGAACACCGAGGGTTCTGCCATGATTATCCCCTGCTCAGCTCCAGATGAGCATCTCTTTCCCTGCTCCATGTGGAAATAATTCCCGGCGCTCCCCTAGCAAACCAAGAGGAGGTGCTCTCCCCAGGAGAGGCAGGAGGAAATCCAGTTGTTGTGCCACAATTCCCCAAAACACCCAAATGCCTAGTAAATTCCAGATTCACCTGACTGCCCTTCACTGCCTCTACTGTCACCCCGAGGATTGACTCATGCCACGCTGGCGCGTTTGACAGTCCTGTGGCACCTCAATTGAAAGCCAAAGATCCCTGTGTTCGCTCAAATGGAAAGCCTGACACTGCTACTGTAGTTCGAGGGGGGTGGGGGATGCGGCCTTGCACCTCTCCAAGCGAGACAAGACCTGATTCCCCATTTGAGGCTTACGGGGAACCCCAAAACCCATTTCAGCGAGGGCAAGGAAAGTTCAGCCTCCTGCCTCAAATGCAGACGAAGCCAGACGACCCGGGATCTACTAGGGAGGAATCTCCAGAGTCCACTAGCAACTCGCACAGAGACTGGACTCTCCTGAGGCCACAGGGGCGGGTCTCTGAGGTCCCTGTCGTTAATCGAGAGGACCCCACCACAACTCGAATAAAAACATGAGCTTCTCTCTTACAGGCAGGGTGAGGCCCTTGTCTGTTGTGGCATCTCGGGGGAAATCACCCCTTCTTTCTTGAACTTGGAAAGGGTCCTTCACACTCTTGCTGCGACTCACAAAGTTCCCCGATCCACCTGTCCACACTCGAGAGGTAAAAGGAGGGTAATGCCGCTACTCATGAGGAGCCCCGTTTTCCCCTACTCAGCTCCAGATGAGGGTTCCTTTCCCTGCTCCGTCGGGAAAGGATTTCCGGGGCTCCCCTCACCTCCCAACAGGAGGTGCTGTCCCCAGGAGTGTCTAGAGGAATTCCAGGGGTTGTGCGACCATTTGCCAAGACCCCCAGTTTTATCAGTTTACTCCAAATGATTATTATGGCCCTGCACTGCCTCGACAATCACCCTGAGGATCGACTCACGCCACACTGGCACATGTGACAGTCCTGTGGCACCTCAGAGGCAAGCCACAGATCCCTGTGTCCAATCGAAATTCCAGGGGTTGTGCGACCATTTGCCAAGACCCCCAGTTTTATCAGTTTACTCCAAATGATTATTATGGCCCTGCACTGCCTCGACAATCACCCTGAGGATCGACTCACGCCACACTGGCACATGTGACAGTCCTGTGGCACCTCAGAGGCAAGCCACAGATCCCTGTGTCCAATCGAATGGGAAGCCTGACACTTCTGCTGCAGTTCGGAAGGAAAGCGGTCATGCACGTATGAACGGGAGACGAGGCCTGGCTCACCTGTGGAGGCTCCAGGGGGACCCCAAGACACAGTCAGCACAGGCGAAGAAAGCTCAGGCTCTGGCCTCAGCAACAGACGAGGGCTGAGGACCTGGCATCGACTGGGAAGGAATTTCCAGAGTCCCCTCGCAACTTGCATAGAGACTAGTTTCTCCTGAGGGCACAATAGCGGGTCCCTGAGGTCCTGAATTAACTCGAGAAGGCTCCACCCCAACTGGAGATAAAACAGGAGCTTCTCCCCTGCAGGTGGGGGTGAGAGCTTCGTCCAGTGTGGCGTCTCGGGGGAAAACGCCCCTTCTCTCTAGAAACTGGAAAAGTTCATTCACACCCTTGCTGCGATCCACGAAGTTCCCCAACACACCCTTCCTCACCCGAGAGGAACACTGAAGGTCCGCGCTGACTCAGGAGGAGCTTGGGTTTTCCCTACTCATCTCCAGATGAGCGTCCCATTCCCTGAACCACTGGAAAAGTAATCACGGCGCTAGGCATTCCAAGAGAATGCATTCTCCCCAGGAGTTTCGGGAGGTACTCTAGGGGACGTGCCACCATCTCCAAGACCCCCAAAATCTCCGTCTACTCCAGATGAACCTGATATTCCTGCACTGCCTCGACTGTCACACAGAGATTCGACTCACGTCACGCTAGCGCGTGTGACAGCCCTGTGGAACCTCGAGGGAAAGCCTCAGATCCCTGTGTCCACTTGATGGGAAGCCTGACACTGCTGATGCAACTCGGTAGGAAAGCGGACACGCACATCTCCACACAAGACGAGGCTGAATCCCCTGTGCAGTTTTCAGAGGAACCCCAAGGCCCATATCAGCAATGGCGAGGAAAACTCAGGCTCTGATCTCAGATCCAGATGATGACTGAGGACCCGGCATCAACTGTGGTGTAATCATCAGATACTCCTCGCAACTCGAGCGGGGACTGTCCTCTTGTGAGGCCACATGTCGGGTCCCTGAGGTCCCTGTCATAACTCGAGAGACCCCGACACAACTCCAAAAATGCCAGGAGGTTCTCACCTGCAAGTGTGTTTAAGCTGTGGTACCCTGCAGCATCTCAGGGGGAAATCACCCCTTCCCTGTTGAACCTCCAAAGAGTTCTTCACACCCTTGCTACGACACACAGGGTTCCAAGACATACCGGACCCCACATGAGAGGAACACCGAGGATTCCATACTACTCAAGAGCAGCCCCGTTTCCCTTGCTCAGCTACAGATGAGAGTCCCTTTCCCTGCTTCTGCGGGAAAGGTTACCCAGCTCTCCGCTTGCATCCTAGGAGGAGGCACTCTCCCCAAGAGAGTCAGGAGAAATTACAGGGGTCATGCCACCATTTCCAAAGATCTCCAAATGTCTCAGTCCACACCAGATGAATCGGATTGCCCTGCATTGCCTCCACTGTCACCCTAACGATTGACTCACACCACGGTTGCATGTGTGAAAGTCTTGTGGCACTTCGAAGGAAAGGCATAGATCCCCATGTCCACTCGACGGGAAGCCTGACACTGCTGCTGCAGCTTGGGAGGAAAGCAAACATGCACTGGCTCCCTGTGAGACGAGGCTTGACTCCCGTGTGGAGACTCCAGGGGAACACCAAAACACATGTCAGCACGGGCGAGCAAACTCTGGCTCAGGCCTCAACTCTAGACGAGGACTGATGACCCAGCGCTGACTGGATAGGAATCCCGAAAGGGCCCTCGCGAGTCGCACAAAAACTAGCCTATCCTGAGGCCACAGAGCAGTTCCCTGGGGCCCTGATAAAACACGAAAGACCCTACTGCAACTAGAGAAAAACCAGCAGCTTTTCCCCTGCAAGTTCAGTCAGGACCTTATCCACTGAAGCATCTCAAGGGAAATCACCCCTTCCTTCTTGGACCTAGAAAGGCTGCTTCACACTCTTGCTGTGACCCACGAAGTTCCCCAACTCATATGACCGCATTCGAGAGGAACACCGAGGTTCCCGCCGCCAACTTGGAAGGAATCCCGAGAAGACCCTTGCAACTCCCACAGAGACTGCCCTCTCCTCAGGTCACAGGGGCGGTTTCCTGGTTTCACAGTTGTTACTAGAGAGGACACCACCACAATTCAGAAAAACCAAGAGGATCTCCGATTTCCACTGCTAAGCTTCAAATGAGGGTACCTTTCCCTGCTCTGCCAGGAAATGATTCCCAGCGCTCCCCTCGCATCACAAAAGGAGGCACTTAACCAAGGAAAGAGTTTCATTTGCCAAGACCTCAAATGCCTAAGTCCACTCCAAATGAAGCTGATTGCCCTGCACTGCCTCGACTGCCACCAGGATCGGCTCACACCACGCTGGCATGTTTGACTGCCACGTGACAAATACAGGGGAAGACTTGAATCCCTGTGTCCATTCAATGGGGAGCCTGATACTGATTCTGCAGCTCAGGAGGAAAGCCGCTGTAAACGTCTCCACACGAGATGAGACCTGACTCCACTGAGAAGGCTCCAGGAAAACCCCAAGACCCATGTCAGCATGGGCGAGGAAAGCTCAGGCTGTGGCCTCAGCTCCAAACGATGACTGAGGATGTGGCGCCAACTGATGAGAATCCCCAGACGACCATCGCAACTCACATGGAGACTGGCCTCTCTTGAGGCCACAGGGGCGGGTCCCTCGTGTCCCTGTAGTAACTCGAGAGGACCCCTCCACAATTTGGGAAAACAACAGCTTCTCTCCTGCAGCAAGTGAGGCCCTTGTGCTTCGTGGCCTCTCAGGGGAGATCACCACTTTTCTCTTGGACCTCAAAAGGCTCCTTCACACACTTGCTATGCCCCACGAAGTTCCCCGAACCACCCTTCACTTCAAGAGGAACACCGAGGATCCTGCCGTGCCTCAAGAGGTGCCCCATGTTCCTCTCCTCAGCTCCAGATGAGGGTCACTTTCAGTCCTATATCGAGAAAGCATTCAACGCCCTTCCCTCACATTCCTAGAGCAGGTGCTCTCCCGTGGAGTATGAAGAAGAACATCTGGCCTCGTTCCACCATTTCCCAAGTCCCCCAAAAGCTTCAGTCCACTCCAGATGAACCTGATTGCCCTGAGCTGCCTGGAATATCACCCCGAGGACCAACTCACGCCACTCTTGCACGTGTGACAGCACTATGGCACCTCGAGGGCAAGCCAAAGATCCCTGTGTCGACTTGACGGGAAGCCTGACACTGCTGCTGAGGCTCAGGAGGTACTCGAGCGTACACGTCTCCACTCAAGAAGAGGCCTCACACCACTGTGGAGGCTCCAGGGAACCCCAAACTCAAGTCAGCACTGGAGAGGAAAGCTCGGGCTCTGGACTCAGTTCCATAAAAGGACTGAGGACTCGGCGTCAACTGGGGATGAATCCCCAGAGGCCTCTCGCAATTGGCCCAGAGATTGGCCTCTCCTGAGACCACAGGGGAGGGTCCCTGGGGTCCGCTTCAACTCAATAGGATTCCGCCGAAACACAAGCAAAACGAAGAGCGTCTTCCCTGAATTTAGGTTGAGGCCCTTCTCCAATGCCTTGTCTCTGGGGAAATCTCCCCTTCCCTCTTTGACCTCAAAAGGCTCCTTCACACCCTTTCTGTGACCCACGAAGTTCCCTGACCCACGCGTCCCCACTCAAGAGGAACACCGAGGGTTTTGACATGACTCAAGGAACCCTCGTTTTACCCTGCTTATCTCCAGATGAGGTACCCTATCCTTGCTCTGCTGAGAAAGGTTTCCCTCACTTCCCTAGCATCTGAAGGTGGCACTCGACTCAGGAAACACGGTCAGAACTCCATGGGTCTACCACCATTCCCCAAGACACTCAAATGTCTCAGTACACTCCAGATGAACCTGAATGACCTGAATTGACTCGACTCTCACCCCTACAATCGACTCCAGAGGAGAAGGCAAGTGTGACAGCCCTGTGGCACGTTTGGGTCAAGCCACAGATCCCAGTGTCCGCTCAACAGGGAGACTGACACTGCTGCTGCAGCTTGAGAGGAAAGCGGCTTTACACGTTTCCCCACGAGACAAGGCCTGACTCCACTGTAGGGGCTCCAGGGGAACCCCAAAACCCATGTCAGCATGGGTATGGAAAGTTCAGCGTCTGCCCTCCGATTTAGACAAGGACTGAGGACCTGGAACAGCCTGGGGCAGGAATCCCCATAGGCCCCTCGGAACTTGCACAGAGACAGGCCTCTCCTGAGGCCACAGGGGCGGGTCCCTGCTGTACAGGATATACTTCGAGGGGACCCCACCGCAACTCGAGAAAAACCAGGGGCTTCTACCCTGCAGGCAGGGTGAGGCCCTCGACTGCTGCGTCGTCTCAGGGCAAATCACACCTTTCCTCTTGGACATTGAAAGGCTCCTTCACACGCATGCTGTGACCCACAAAGTTCCCTGACCCACGTGCCAACATGAAAAAATACAATGAGGCACCTGCTGCGACACAAGAGGAGCCCCCATTTACCCTGCTCAGCTCCAGATGAGGGTCCTTTTCCCTGGTCCGTCAGGAAAGGATTCCCGGCGCTCCCCTCACATTCCCAGAGGAGGGGATTGCAACAGGAGAATCGGGAGGAACACCAGGGGTCTTGCCATCATTCCCCAAGACTCTCAAATGCCTCGTCCACTCCAGATGAAGTTGACAGCCCTGCTCCGTCTCGATTGTCACCCCGAAGATCGACTCACTCCACTCACTCCAATCCAGGTCTGGAAAGTGTGTCAGACCTGGGCTACACTGAGTGCAAGCCCCAAATCCTTGTGTCCACTTGAAGGAGAGACGTCCACTCCAGATGAAGTTGACAGCCCTGCTCCGTCTCGATTGTCACCCCGAAGATCGACTCACTCCACTCACTCCAATCCAGGTCTGGAAAGTGTGTCAGACCTGGGCTACACTGAGTGCAAGCCCCAAATCCTTGTGTCCACTTGAAGGAGAGCCTGACATTGCTGCTGCAGCTCGGAAGGAATGTGGCGGTGCACGTTTCAACGTGAGACGTGGCCTGACACCCTTGCGGGGGCTCCAAGGGAATACCAAGACCCAAGTCAGCATGGGCGAGAAAAGCTCAGACTCCGGCCCTAGCTCCAGACGAGGGCCGAGGACTCGGCACAGACTGGGGAGGAATCCCCAGAGGCCCCTCGCTATTTGTACAGAGACTGGAATCTCCTGTGTCCACAGGGTTGGTCCCTGGGGTCCCCACCGTAACTTGAGAGGACCCCGCCACATCTCGAGAAAAACCAGGAGCTTCTCCCCTGAGGCGAGGTGAGGCCCTTGTCCTCCTAGGTATCTCGGGTTAAATCACCCCTTCCCTCTTGAATCTGGAAACGCTCCTTCACACCCTTGCTGTGACTCCCGTATTTCCCGACCCACTTGTAGTCACTTGAGAAAAACACCGAGAGTACTACCATGACTCAAGAGGAGCCCCGTTTTCCCCTTCTCACCTTCAGATGAGGGTCGCTTTCACTGCTTCATCAGGAAAGGATTCCCGGCGGTCCCCACGCATCCCAAGAGGAGGTGCTTGCCACAGGGGAGTCGGAAGGTACACCAGGGGTCGTACCACCATTCTCCAATACCCCAAAATGCCTCGTCCACTCCAGATGAACATGAGTGTCCTGCACTGCCTCGATTCTCACGCTGAGGTTCGACTCACACCACGCTGGAACGTGTGACAGCCCTGGTGTACCTTGAGGGCAAGACACAGTTCCCTGTGTCTGCTAGATGGGGAGACTGACACAGCTGCTGCCGCTTGGGAGGAAAGCGACCATACACGTCTCCATGTAAGATTAGGCCAGACACCCC
>SJYD01055987.1:0-12103 GCA_006408635.1 Nanger granti
CTTGGCCAGAGAAGAACCCACCCTCCTTTGTTCTCTGACATCCCCCTAGGACTCGCTCCAGAGTAGGTTCTTCAGGATGGACGTCCAGGCCCCACCTGACTCCTGGAGCTGGCCGACCAAAGCGTGCTGAGGAATGAGGCCTTGGCCATCACAGTCCTGGAGAAGCTGCCCATAGAGCTCTTCCCACTGCTTTTTGTGGTGGCCTTTGCCAGCAGGCACACCCAGGCCCTAGGGGCCCTGATGAAGGACCACCAGCCTCATCTGGAGACCTTCTAGGCTCCACTCTGTGGTCATAATGTCCTGCTTGTTCAGGAGGTCCAACTCAGATAAGGTCGACCTGGCAGACTGGTGGGGCCTGGGGGTGTGAGCAAGATGCAGCCACGGCAGGATGATGAGGGCTCACCTGGAAACAGGCGTTCAGGTGTACAGGACTGGTTGAGGGGCAGAGGGGACAAAAGGCACGTGCCCCACCGCCCATTGGGCCTTAAAGTGGGGACCGAGGAGTGTCCTGAAGCCAGAGGAGCTGTGGTGTGTGGAGTGCAGAGCACTTGCGGGGTCCTGGTGCCCATCAGCCTCTGCATAGCTCAGCGTGTCCCCTGTGGCCCTTCAGGTGGTGGAAGCTGCAGGTGCTGAACTTGTACCGGAAAGCCAACCGGGACTTCTGGACCATGGGGTCCTGCATCATGGCCAGCATTTGCTTGCTGCTGATGCCTGAACCAAGCCAGCACATGCAGAAGAGGCACAGGGTGGAGGCACAGGCAGGGCTAAAGCCAACGTGGGCACCTATACAGGTGCTGGTAGACCTGTGCCTCAGCGAGGACACCCTGGACCAGACTCTCAGCTACCTGCTGAAGAAGGCCAAAAAGGAGGAGCCTGCTGCACCCGCACTACCAGAAGCTGAGGGTCTTCCCCATGTCCATGCAGAGCACCAGGAGGAACCTGAAGGTGTTGCAGCTGGACTCCATCCCAGGACCTGGAGTTGAACCACACCTGGAAGCTGGCCATGCTGGCAGGTTCATGCCAGACCTGGGCTGGAAGAACAACCTCCTCCAGTTGCTGCACATCCACATGTTGCCACCCACCACCCCCAATCAGAAGAAGCACTGTGTCACCAAGCTCATGGCCCAGTTCCTGAACCTGCCCCACTTGCAGGAGCTCTACCTGAACTCCATCTCCTTCCTCGATGGCGGCCTGCACCAGGTGCTCAGGTAAGGCATGGTGCCACCTCCATAGACCATAACAGGCCGTCTCATTTCATTACCATCGGGACGTCTACTCTGTGCCCACTGGGAACATTGCCAGGGTGCCTAGGCCGCTCAGAAGTCCTCACGATGCTACCGTTCTGTTCCCAGGCATCTTGTCAGGTCACCTCCCTGGTTAGGGCAGGCGTGGCCTAGGTTAGATGCTGTCAAAAGGGACTTCTTGCTGGGAATTCATATAGTGGGTTAGGTGTGATACTCTTGGGAATTCTTTCCAAAAGAGTGATGTCTTAGCTGAGGTAATGACAGATAACTAAGCAAGGAGGACATTGGTCCATCAGGCTTGAGATTTGAAGTCTGAAGCTCTGTCTCTCACCACGCAACCACCCCCCCCCCTGCCAACCTGCCACTTCTGTCCTGATATGTTTTAGGCTCCAGGTGAGCTGAGGGAAGTAGGTGAATCTCGAGATGACAAGGAGGTACTAGGAGGGGAAATTGTGTCTCCTAAGCACTCCAGAGAAGATAAAAAGTCAAATGAGCACCATTGTTAAAGTGGCTCCAATCTCTCTAAGTCCAAGTTATAATTATTATTTTCCTCTAGGAATCCTGAATACATAGGAAATCCTCAGTAACAGGTTATCACTGTGTCTTGAACACAGTGACAAAGCTGAAAGGATGCAGCCTAGTCTGACTGTATGAATGAGTTGCATTGATTCCCTTTTTTGGAATCTGCAAACTCCAAATATTAGGAATAAATATGTTCAATGAGAAACTAGAAGAAGGAAAGAAAAAAGAAGTAGAAATAATTGTAGATGATGACAAATGGCTTGTAGGCCCCGGATATCTGGGAGATATTCACCCAAGGATCATCTGTAACTGCTGAGACCCACCAGCCCATGCCCACTATAACAATCTTGTCATTGAATTCAACTAGTTGTGTCCTGTAAAAACTCTTAATTCTTGCTAACCCAATACTAGTAAGCTGAAACAGGCAAATAACATTTGTTTACTGGTTGTTTCCCATATTGACAATAGTTCATCATTTTGTGAGGGGGGAGGCCATACCCACATGAGCGTGACCTTCCCCCCAGAAGATCCCCTGCCTTCCCATCAAGAAGGTGAGGGGCAAGCCAGTGAAATGCCCTGTGTTCTGGTGAACCAGGCCTCTCCTCCCCACATCCCTCCATCTGCCTCCTCTGCCCCTGGGACTGACTGCCCTGTCTCTCCAGGTTCCTGAAGACCCTTCTGGAGACCCTGTGGATCACCAACTGCCTGATTTAGGAGTGAGACCTGACGTACCTGTCACATTGCCTGAGCGTAAGCCTGCTGAAGCCCTGGGCCTTGGTGGCATCAACTTGACCAGCCTCAGTTTGGAACCCCTACAGGTCCAGGTTGATAGGACCTCGGCCACCCTGCAGGATCTGGATCTGGGTGAGTGAAGCCTCATGGTATTTGAGAGGGTAACAGGCAGGAAGGACAGGGGTCTCCAAAGGGAGGAAATAGCCTGCAAGTGTCAGACATTTTATCTCTCTTAAGCGGCAGGAGGAAACAAATTAGCAATACTTTTTCCTTCTCTATACAAATTTAAAAGGAGGTTTCTCTTAAAATTCTGTGTTGCTATAATGACACTTGGTTTCACTTGAAGTTAACCATTGCCTTTTTTTTTTTTTAATGGAAATGTTTATCTTAAGCTATGCTAATAGCTATGCATTTACCCCAAGCTCTGTTTTAAGTTGGTTCCGCCTTTTGGGCTCAGAACCTACTTGATAAACCAATATGTTCTACTCCAATACTGTTCCTCTAATCTATGTAAATGAAACTCTTTGTATGGTGATCTGCCCTTCTTCAAGATTCAAGTTAATCATTTTATGGCCCAAGATAAACCACTTGGAGCCAAGGTTATCCCAAAATACATCTTATGGGTGAGGGGCCTGGTGCCATTCTAAGTTTTGAGACATTCCTTTCTTTCATTAACAGACTGCTGGTGACTATATAACATCCAGCTAAAAACTAGCAGGCAGGTACTCTTTCTGCCCCCTTCTGATGCCTATGTCAGAAGCTTTCTCCATCTCCTTTATACTTTAATAAAACTTTGTTACACAAAAGCTCTGAGCGATCCAGCCTCGTCTCTGGCCCCGGATTGAATTCTTCTCCTCCGGGGGCCAAGAATCCCGGCGTCATGATTCAATAACAACCTCTCAGTCTCTCAGTTTAGTGCCCTCCTTTCCTCCCTGAGCTGCTGCTCCCAGCTCACCATCTTCAGCTTCTGCAGCAACCCCATCTCTATAGCCATGCTGGAGACCCTGCTGCACCACATCGTAGAGCTGAGCAAGCTGAGCCACGTACTGTACCCTCTACCCCTAGAGAGCTATGAGGATGTGCACAGCACCCTCACCTGAGCCTCTTGGTTCAGCAGCACAGCCGGCTCAAACAGCTGCTATGCAAGTCTGGGCAACCCAGCATGATCTCGTTCAGCAGCAACCCCTGTCCACACTGCAGTGACCAGATCTTCTATGATACCGAGCCCATCCTGTGCCCCTGCTATATGCCTGACTATCCCAGCTCACAAGTTGCAGGCTTTGTCCCCAGCACTGGGACACTGCCACCAGAACTCAGTGCATCTTGAAGTAACACGAACCACACTTTCAGACAATTGTTCCGTGCGTTTGGGAAAATAGAAAGGTGATTTAGAGTAGGCCGTGGGGGAGGGGTTGGTGGGATTTTGGAGAGATTTGTTCCTACAAAGTTAGAAGTGAATCTGAATTTTGGCGGGGTAGTTTTGGGCTTGGGAAGTTGATGGTGTCATTACCCACGTTGGACTGTTCCAAATAAATAAAGGGTACTTCAGTGTCAGTCATTTGATGTCCTCTGTGATCTGTGATGATGATTCTCCCCTTTAAACACATGACTCTCCTGTTAGTGGTTAAGTAAAAGGGCCTGCGTGTGAAGGGCCAAGATGCTCTCTGACAGACAAGAATCAGCTACAGGAGTTCAGGGCACCATTTACCCACTCCCTGTCGTTCTCATTTCCAGGGCATCGACCTCCTCACTGATTTCTGAGGCTATTCAATCTGTCATCATATACAAGAGGTGTCCTCGGGGCCTGGAACAAACTAAGTGTCCAGGAGTAAACACCACTGGAGGGAACCTTCTTCCAAGGGACCCTCACTGCTAACCTCACCCAGGTCCTGGACTGGAGCATCTTCCCCAGTGATTCTGCAGATGTAACGCCTCCATTTTCGACCCTGGGCAGTGCCAAGACACGTTCACTCTACAAAATCAGGCCAGGGGTCCTGGAGAATATTCACCTGTAGACCAACTGGAGCCTCTGGACCCGCCAGCCCGTGCCCATTTCCCACTGCTCAGCCAGATCTGACTCTTTGGGACTCCATGGCACATATCCTGCCAGGCTTCTCTACCCATGGAATTCTATAGGTGAGGATATTGCAATGAGTAGCCACTCTCTTTTCCAGGAAATCTTCCCAACCCCAGAATTGAACTTAGGTCTCTTTCATTATACACAGATTCTTTACCATCGAGCAGCCAGGGAAGCCTTCAATTTATAAGAGACAACTCAACATTCCTGAATCCATTGGCTAAATGTGCTTTTATACCACTAATATTCCACATGCTTTATTTTGTTTTTACATTAATTAAAACTTTCACACACAATTATTTGTTGAAAGGCTGATAGAAATCTATTCCCAATTGTCAAAAATTGTCAATTCTGTGTTCAGTATTTCAGTGTTGAGTGTAAGTTGGCTTTTTTCTACTTGGTGTCATTCGTCTGTAACAAACAAACAAACAAACAAACCTTAATCCTTATGTTTTTATCTTAAGCCATATGGTACAGATAAAATTTCCTCAAAATCCTGGTTGCCTGCCAACCTGGCTGCACTAATGCTTTTAACTAATTCTGTTAGTTAGAGCTCGTTGCTGAGACCAAGTCCTCTAAGAGTCAGAGATTTACAACAAAACAAAATAATGTGTTTTTATCTTAAGCCATATGGTACAGATAAAATTTCCTCAAAATCCTGGTTGTCTGCCAACCTGGCTGCACTAATGCTTTTAACTAATTCTGTTAGTTAGAGCTCGTTGCTGAGACCAAGTCCTCTAAGAGTCAGAGATTTACAACAAAACAAAATAATGGCACCTCTATAGAGGGGAGGGCCCCAAATATACCACTTTTTTGTATCCAGAGGAGCTGGGGGCCTGCATGGACCACCAAAGCTTTGATCTATGAATATCCTGGAAATTAGCATCACCTTGATTTGAGCTTTCCTGGTGGCTCAGATGGTAAGAAATCCAACCGGCAATGCAGAAAGCACATTTAGTTCCTGAATCAGGAAGATCCCCTGGAGAAAGGCATGACTACCCACTCCAGTATTCTTTCTTGGAGAATTCCATAGAGGAATCTGCTTGGTTACAATACATGGAGCCACAAAGAGTCAGGCAGAACTAACAGGTTCACTTAATCTTTAATCCTGTGGGTAATGAGGCAGTTAAAGTCGTCATTGATTGAGTTTTCCAGTGTGCCATGGTCCCTTATATTTTGGTCNGAATCTGCTTGGTTACAATACATGGAGCCACAAAGAGTCAGGCAGAACTAACAGGTTCACTTAATCTTTAATCCTGTGGGTAATGAGGCAGTTAAAGTCGTCATTGATTGAGTTTTCCAGTGTGCCATGGTCCCTTATATTTTGGTCCCTCTGTGTCCCACCCTTGCATTTAAGCTGCAAAACCATCCTTTTATGATTTCTTAGTCAGGGAATTAAAACTGAAGCAGTAGGAAGCCAGACACTCTGTACTGATTAGGTGAGGATGAAGGAGGAGAGTGAAAGAGCAGGCTTAAAACTACGTACTAAAAGCACTAAGATAGTGGCATCTAGCCCTATTACTCCATGGCAAATAGAAGGGGGAAAGGTGGACGTACTGACATTTCCTCTACTTGGGCTGTACAATCACTGCAATGGTAATTGCAGCCATGAAATCAAAAGACGCTTGCTTCATGGCAGGAAAGCTATGACAAATCTAGACAGCGTGTTGAAAAGCAGAGACGTGGTCATGTACAGTTGTGAGAGCTGAACCACAAAGAAGGCAAAGCACCAAAGAATTGTTTCCTTCGAGTTGTGGTGCTGGTGAAGACTCCTGAAATTTCTCTGGACAGCAAGGAGATCAAGCAGTCAATCTTAAGGGAGAGCAACCCTGAATACATGTTAGAAAGATTGATGCTGGAGCTGAAGGTCCACTATATTGGTCATGTGATGTGAGCAGCTGACTCACTGGAAAAGTCCTTGATGCTAGGCAAAATTGAGGGCAGAAGGAGAAGAGGGTGACAGACAGAGACTGAGATGCCCAGATGACATCACTAATGCAATGGACACGCACTTGAGGGCAAACTTCAAGAAACGGTGAGGGACAGGGAGGTCTGGCATGCTTTGGTCCATGGGGTTGCAGATACAACTGGGCAAATGAACAATTACAATCTCTTGAGATAAAGCTATTCCAAGTAGAGTAGAAGAATAGGTTTGTGAGAAAAATGGAAGAGCAAAGCTCTCCCCTAGAGACGGAGGAAGTGGATAGAGGCTGGCCACCTGGATTAGTGCTCTCTTGAAAGGTGTGCCTTTTGGACACCTCGTAGAGTCCACTTCTCACACAGCCCTGATCTGTAGGTCAGCAGACACCAGCCTGTGTCCCGAGGGCCTGATCTCCTCCTGGGTGCCAGATTCTCTGTTGGTGTGAGATGTGCGGCCTTGTTAGTGGACACTCAGGCTGGCAGTGAAAGATTTGAGCCCTGACCACTGGGATTCCAGGGAATTCCCCTCTCTCTTTTTATATAGAGAACCATCAGATTGGGCTAGGGCCCACTCTAGTGACCTTGTTTTAGCTTAATTGCCTCATTAAAGGTATAATATGGTTACATTCTAAAGTGCTAGGGGTTAGGAATTCTACAGATAATTTCTTTCTTTCTTTCTTTCTTTTTTTTTTAATGAATTAAGGTATTTGACGGCACCAGGTGTTAGCTGCAGTATGTGGGGGTCTCAGTCTTCCTGGCAGCACGTGGGATCGAGTCCCCTGACCATGGACAGAAGCCCAGCCCCCTGCACTGGGAATGGAGAGTTTTAGCCACTGGAACTTTGGGAAAGTCCCCTCAACATATGGAATTTGCAGGACACAATGAAGCCCAAAACAGAGTTGAAGGTAGGGTGATTTGCCTGGCTACACATTTGCACCCTACGTGCTCTTTAAAAATATCTGAGACCTTTAATAACATTGACTCCCTGGTCCCATTCTTGGAAATACTGATTCTGTGGGTATGGAGTAAGATCGGCAGAATCAACCAGAACATCGGTAGGTTTCAGAAGCTCTCTAGTTCAGTTCAGTCACTCAGCCGTGGCTGACTCTTTGCAACCCCATGAATGGCAGCACGCCAGGCTTCCCTGTTGATCACCAACTCCCGGAGTTCACTCCGACTCATGTCCATCAAATCAGTGATACCATGCAGCCATCTCATCCTCTGTCGTCCCCTTCTCACTCTGCCCCCAATCCTTCCCAGCATCAGAGTCTTTTCCAGTGAGTCATCACTTCCCATGAGGTGGCCAAAGGACTGGAGTTTCAGCTTTAGCATCATTCCTTCCAAAGAAATTCCAGGGCTGATCTTCAGAATGGACTGGCTGGATCTCCTTGCAGTACAAGGGACTCTCAAGAGTCTTCTACAACACCGCACTTCAAAAGCATCATTTTTTCAGAACTCAGCCTTCTTCACAGTCCAACTCTCACATCCATACATGACCACAGGAAAAAACATAGCCTTGACTAGACGGATCTTAATCTGCAAAGTAATGTCTCTGCTTTTGAATATACTGTGCAGGTTGGTCATAACTTTTCTTCCAAAGAGTAAGCGTCTTTTAATTTCATGGCTACAATCACCATCAGCAGTGATTGCGCACCCCCCCCCCCACTCACACACACCCCCCCCACGGCAAAAAAAAAAAAAAGTCTGACACTGTTTCCACTGTTGCTCACTGTTAAATATGGACACCTTAAGCAGCCTTGGCAACACTTGAAGAAACTCAGATTCTCAGGCCTCACCCACAACTGTTGGATGAGAATGTGTTTTTGCATAAGAAACATAGACAATTCCTTAGATTCACTGAGGGTGAAAAGCACAGCCCAGGAGATATGAAAGTGTGGCACAAACTGAGAAGTTTGGATCCAGATCTCAGAACTTTGCTTATACCCTAACCTCCTTCAATATGAAGGACATCCAGAAGCTGCAAGAGGATGTGGTGGTCATAGTGTCTCTGAAGGGTGGTAGGGAAGATGACGCTCCCAGCTCAAGCTACAACATCTGACTGGTTTATTGAATTGCCAGTTGCCTGCTCTTCCCAAGGCATGCGCTCTGTGTGTCACATGAAGAAAAAACAAAAAACAAAACCAAAACTGAATTCCTGACCCTCAATCCTTAGGGTCTCCTGAATGAGTATATTTTGGGGTATTTTAAACATGTTATTGTTGCTTGAGCTTCCAATGTGCCTCAGCTGGTAAAGAATCTGCCTGCAATGTGGAAGACCTGGGTTTGAACCCTGGGTTGTGAAGATCCCTTGGAAATGGGAAAGGCTACCCAACACCAGTATTCTAGCCTGGAGGATTCCATGGACTGTATATAGTCAACGGGATCACAAAGGGTTGGACACAACTGAGAAACTCTCACTTTCATTATTGTGGTTTAGTTGCTAGGTTGTGTTTGAGTCTTTTGTGACCCCATAGACTGTAGCCTGCCAGGCTCCTCTGTCCATGGGATTTCTCAGGCAAGAACACTGAAGTGCCTGCCATTTCTTCCTCCAGGAGATCTTTCTGATCCGGAGACTGAACCCAGATCTCCTGCATTAACAGGTGGATTCTTTACTGCTGAGCCACCAGAAATCAATCTTTCGCAAAATATTGGATGATTTTACACTCTGGGATTCACTTTACTTCAGAATCAAGTGAAGCAAACATTGAACTTTAAGATTCCTAGGCCCCCTCCTTGGGCAATTTGAGTTTCTTAGGTGTGATATGCAGCCCTGGAGTCTCTGTGTTTAATAATGTTCAAGTTGATTCTGCAATTTGAGCAATCTTTAGAAGCATATGAAAGCGAAAATGTTAGCCAGTTATGTTTGACTCTTTGCAAACCCATTGATTGTAGCTCATGAGGCTCTTCTGTTCATGTAATTCTCCAGGCAAGCATAACTGGAGTGGATAGCCAGTCCTTTCGTCAGAAGATCTTCCTGACCCAGGGACTGAACCCTGGTCTCCCGTACTGCAGGCAGATTTTTTACTCGCTGAGCCATCAGGGAAGCCTAGAAGCTTAAATAAGTAGTCAAACGTTCCTTTCCCCTAAGTTTTGCAATGTTTTACAATGTTGTTATTGTAAGTATAAACACTGCAAAGAATGTACCTTTTAGCATACAGTAAACATAAGCCCTTTAAGTAAATCAAACTAGGAATTCCCTGGAAAACCAGTAGTTAGTGCTCAATGCTTTCAGCCTGGTGACCTGGGTTCAGTTCCTGGTCAGGAAACTAAGCTCCTGTAGGAAGTCTCATGGTGTCCATAAATAAATAAAACTGTTAGTATCATGCTTTCAAAAATATCCCAAAGAATGTAAACAGCATAGAGCTTTATAACATATTTAGTTTTATTCACTAATTTGGATGCTATGGGTCTTAGTCATGGCATGCAGGATCCTTTGTCCATTCTACTGCCCTGTGGCATGTGGGATCTTACCCACCATGTATTAAACCCACATTCCCTGCATTGGAAGGCAGATTCTTAACCACTAGACCACCAGGGAAGTCCCTAAGCCTTGGGTTCTGACACTCACCAACACTGGAGAAGGACATGGCAACCCACACCAGCATTTTTCCCTGGGGAATTCAATGGATAGAGGAGCCTGGCTGGCTACAGTCCATGGGATCGTAAAAAGTCAGACACAGCTGAGCAACTAGGCACAGCACTGACCATCAAGCTTGTTAAACGAGTATAAAACGAGCTCTTTATAATGGTCTCTTTTTATTTTTTTCCCTGCTTCATTGAGATGTAATGGAGATATATTCTGTAAGTTTAAGGTGAACGCATTTTGATTTGATAAGAACAGTAATTTTTATTATATCTGGTTACAGCACTTGAGATCATTAGTGAACATCGTTTTTGAGATTGCATCCAAGTACTTCATTTTGGACTCTTTTGTTGACCATGGTGGCTACTCCATTTCTTCTGAGGGAGTCCTGCCTGCAGTAGTAGATATAATGGTCATCTGAGTTAAATTCACACATTCCAGTCCATTTTAATTCGCTGATTCCTAGAATGTTGACATTCACCCTTGCCATTTCTTGTTTGACCATTTCCAGTTTGCCTTGATTCATGGACATGACATTACATGTTCCTATGCAATATTGCTCTTTACAGCATCGAATCTTGCTTCCATCACCAGTCACACACACAACTGGGTATTGTTTTTGTTTTGTTTCCATCGCCTCATTCTTTCTGAAGTTATTTCTCCATTGACCTCTGGTAGCATATTGGTCACCTAATGACCTGGGGAGTTCCTTTTTTGGTATCCTATCATTTTGCCTTTTCATACTGTTCATGGGGTTCTCAAGGCAAGAATACTGAAGTGACTTGCCATTCCCTTCTCCAGTGGACCACATTCTTAAAGACCTCTCCACCATGACCCGCTTGTCTTGGGTGCCCTGCAGGCATGGCTTGGTGTCATTGAGTTAGACAAGGCTGTGGTGCTAGTGTGATTATATTGGCTAGTTTTCTGTGAGTATGGTTTCAGTGCATCTGCCCTCTGATGCCCTCTTGCCACACCTACCATTTTCCTTGGGTTCCTCTTACCTTGGGCATGGGGTGTCTCTTCACGGCTGCTCCAGCAAAACACAGCTGCTGGCTCTTACCTTGCACATGGGTTTTCTCCTTACCACCCCTTTTCCTGACCTTCAACGTGAGATAGCTTCTCTAGGCCCTCTCCTGGCTGCCGGCCCTGGCCTTGGGCATGGGTGGCTCCTCCCAGTCACCTCCCCTGCCCTTGGGCTCAGGGTGGCTCCTCAGGGTCACCACCCCTGGCCTCAGGCACAAGGTGTCTTATCCAGGCCACCCCTGACCTCTGACATGGGGTAGCTCCTCTCAGCTACACTCAGTGTGCTAGCCCGGAGCCACCTCTCCTCTAAGTCAGTGCTATACACAGACATTTCTGCAGCAATAGAAAATTTTGAAATAATGGTTACATGTATCCCCTAATAAGGACGATCAGCTTTTCACATATATAAATGCTTATATTTCTCTTCTATGAGGTGTCCTGTTTATATCTTTTATCTGAATTTTCAGATGGAGTGTTCATATGTTAGCATTTTTTTTCCCAGTGGGGGGGCTTGCTGTGAGGATTAAGGGATCTTAGATCTTCAAACAGGGATTGACTCTCTGCCCCTTACAGTTTAAACACAAATCCCTAACAACCAGACCACTAAGGAATTCTCAATGAAAAGGTTTTCTATGTCCTTGTCTAATATGCCACTTTGGAAATGTTGAAAGGTAGCTAGTGTGACTGAGGTATTAAATCTTTGTGTGTGTTCAGCTGCTTCAGTCTGTCCAAGTCTTTGTGACTCCATCAGTGTAGCACACCAGGCTCCTCTTTCCATGGGGTTTTCCAGGCAATAATACTTAAGTGGGTTGCCATTTCCCTTTCCAGGGGATCTCCATGACCCAGGGGTTGAACCCACGTCTTTTACATCTCGTGCATTGGCAGGCATGTTCTTTACCACTACAACCAACTGGTAAACCTATTAAATCTTTAACTAATTTAAAATTAAAAGATATGGCTAGAAGAACCAGATTTTTCTTATGTGAGTTTCAATTAACTTGT
>SJYD01055987.1:13443-28524 GCA_006408635.1 Nanger granti
CAGACTCCCTTTGTTCCCCTGCTCGCTTGCCCCTGGGAGTTCTGCCCGGGAGCGACCGCCCAATAAAGGCCTTTTTACTAACGGTTCCTAGAGGTGGCTTTTTCTTCCCGCGGCGTTTTCTTACATATATCAGAATGTTAAAAACTCCATAGAATTTTTAGGATATCTGTATTAGATATTTTACCATACATTATAACATGAGTGGATTTATTACTCATTTGATAATCTTTTTCATGTAATTTAACCAACCAAAAAACACAGTTTAATATCTCTCTTTGGGATGCTCCAGGGGCCCTCTGAAGCACCCCAAAGTTAGCTAGAGATATAAAAGCTCATATCTCATTTACATTTTTTAGAAGTTTCTTCACTTGAGGTAATTACCTTGTTGACAAACTTGCAACAGATATAATATTTAACTTATATTAAACCTAGGTACAATGAAAATATTCTACTTAATGTTAATTACTCTAAGACATGTCTATATTAGATAGGTCAACAAACAAACATTAATATCAGGTATTTAACATTGAATATTTCCCAGTTCACATGGACCTGGAATTTATTGTTTTAATTTAGAATTACTTGATTTGTAAGCTCTTACCTCTTTTTAAGCCAAATAAATAGAGCTCATATACAAATTAACCTCAAAATATTACCCAGAGACAGAGACAAGACATATTTAGACAGACACAGTGCAAGATCTAGCTTCAAGTCTTTTTTTTCCTCAGTGTCAGGAGTTAGAGATGGTCTAGATAAGTGTTCCTGAGAACCCTGGTCTCAAGGCACAGGGAAAGAAAATCAAGTTCTAACAAAATGACAGCAGGTCTAAACCACATGGTGGCCAGACAAAGCAAAATGGCCATCAAAAATCACAGCACAGAGGAAAGAGAGAGGGAAGGGGAGAGAGATTAATAAAGTCTCTTGTTCCTTACCAGTCGGGGCACTCTGGCCAGCTGTCCACGTCAGGAGGAGACCAGGGACAAAAGGGTCCCAGTTGCGGCTGCTGGGTCTGGTCCATTGGCAGGCAAACTGGCCCCCGAGTACTTCGAGTGGTCAGGATGTCAGTCTCGGCGAAGAAGAGTCCCACCAGAGTCACCATTTGTTGCAGGAAGAGAGACCCCTTCCAGGGCCCGAAACTGGGCTCTTGTCTAAACCTGACTGGTAGAAAATCCCTGTTGAGGCAAAAAAGGTTTTACAACTGGCCCCCGAGTACTTCGAGTGGTCAGGATGTCAGTCTCGGCGAAGAAGAGTCCCACCAGAGTCACCATTTGTTGCAGGAAGAGAGACCCCTTCCAGGGCCCGAAACTGGGCTCTTGTCTAAACCTGAGTGGTAGAAAATCCCTGTTGAGGCAAAAAAGGTTTTACCCAAGGAGGGAGCGGCACAATATGATATTTTCCCATGCCATGATATAGGGAACTTGGTCAGGGTGTCCGGCCTGCGGTCAGAGGATGATATCTCGGACTCGGTGTACAGTTCCCAAGTCAAAGGTGCCTTCTGAGGGCCAGCCTACATGGAAGGTGGGCCATTCTGCGCTGCAAAAAGTAATTAGTTTATCTTTCTTAATTTCAACACTGAGGTCATGGGCGCGCTTCTTGACCTCTTCAAAATGCTCAGTTATCAGAGACAGAGGAGTAGGCCTAGACTGACATTGCCCCATCGTTCCTGGATCAATTAGACATTGGTAAATTAACACAAACAACACAGACAGCCACACAGACAGACAGAGAGACAGAAGAAACAAACTTTCAGGAGTCGAGGCAAAACTGCAAGGACAACAGTGTCCAGCTGTTCAGCTGGAGCGACCCGCTATTGTCCACAGAGAACAGGGGCTCTCCGTCCCCTTTGCCAACAGAGACAGGGGCTCTCCGTCCCCTTCAAGAGGGCTGAGGACGTCTCCCAACGACCCCCCACCGGTGACCTGTCGGCGCGTCCGCCTGAGTCATGTACCGGTCTCAGAAGATAGGCCTTATCAGAGACAAACAGAAGCAGAAAAAAAGCTTACCGGTTACGAATAACTCTCCGGATCGGTCTTCCCGTGGAGCTGGTGGGAGATCTCGGACGAGCCCCCAAATGCTATGCCCAAGTTGAGAAATCTCCCAATGAGCACCAGGGAGCCGATATCCGATGCAAAAGCAAGAGAGGTTTTATTACCAAGCTCGAGCTGGGGCTCCCACCGATNTGTCCATGGGATTTTCCAGGCAAGAGTGCTAGAGTGGATTGCCATTTCCTTCTACAGGGGATCTTCCTGACCCAGGAATCGAACATGACTGAGGGCCTGAACAACAACAACAAATTAAGGTAAATTTATAGTGTTATGCACAAGTCACGAAATCTCCCACCAGGGAGCCGACATCCGATGCAAAAGCAAGCGAGTTTTTATTACCAAGCTCGAGCTGGGCCTCCCACCGATATCGCGCAGCGGCTATAGGGAGGAGCCTCCAGTTGTGGGTTACATTGCTTATATGGGGTATTTTCGCGTGAAAAATTTGAAAAACAGGAATCCCAGGGTCTGATTGGTCACCCTCTAGTGGGGAGCCAGGTGTTGAGTTTTAACTGGTTCATAATTTCCCGGGCTGGCTGCAGGTCCTGATTGGTTTTATTTCCCACGCTTGGTTTAATTTTCCCAGGCTGGTAGCTGATTGGTTTCTTAAATGCTAAGCTAGTTTTGTGGAAACTGGGTTTATCATTCTAAGAAAATTGGAACTGTGGTCCCCTGTAGGGCCTGTCATTTGATTTGCTCTTACATTCCCCCCTTGTCTTGTGGTCATATTGAGGAATCTTCCTCAATGTCAGGGTTTGGTAGAACCTGGTGAATCTGTCTCAGGACCATAAGCTGGACAGTATTTACCCTATCTTTTATAAAGTTTACTAGTCTATTTAGGATGCAAGGGCCAAACCTTAGAAGAAGCAGCAGGATTATTAATGGTCCCAAGAGAGTTGAAATTAGGGTGGTGAGCCAGGGGGAGTGATTAAACCAGCCTTTGAACCATCTTCTTGAGATTTGTGTTCACGTTTTCGTTTAGCTAGCCCTTCCCGCACCCGTGCCATGGATTCTCTTACCACTCCCATGTGATCTGCATAAAAGCAACATTCTTCTCCAAGAGCTGCACAGAGACCCCCTTGTTGTAAAAACACCAAGTCTAACCTTCTCTTGTTTTGTAGGACCACCTCAGAGAACGAAGTTAAAGATTTTTCTAGGTGGGTTATGGAGGCCTCTATTCTTTCTATGTCTTCATCCACTGCAGCGCGTAGGGCTGTTAAGCCTTGATATTGAGTGGCCATAGAGGCTATTCCCGTCCCGGCCCCGGCTAGACCTATCCCAAACAAGGTAGCTATTGTCAAAGTCATAAGGGGTTCTCTGCGCACCCTGGGAGGGGCTTGATCCCAATGGGAATACATAAAATTGTAAGGATGGTAGAGGATCTTTGAGAACACCGCCACTATTATACAATATTCTTTGCTCAAATCAAGAACTGTTTAAGTTTATACAGGGAGTAAGGCCAATTTGCGAACAGATCCACCAACTCCCGTTTCCGGGTATTATCCAAGTGGTGGTGTTGTCTATGCTAGGGATCTCGTAGGAACACAACCTTTTTTGGGTTTGGGGCACTGCTCCCAAGCAGACCCCAAATCCTGATACCTCTTCCATGGTGAGTCCGTTTTTTCAATCTCCCCAAGCACACTGGAGAGGGGACTCTTCTCCAGACAGACCGTGTGATAAGTTCACTCCTACTGCCTCATAAAAAGGGGGGCTTAATATCATAGCAAAGCCAGCAAGCACGGGTAGCATTAGGGTTAGTGGTATTACGCATGATATAAGCTGATTTTATCAGGGCCCATAGCGGATCTGGATGTTGTCTTTCGGGGCTTGGGGGTAAAGCCAACAGGCTGTTATTTTCTGGCCTGGTAGGTCTGGACCCTGTCCCGACTCTGTCTTGGGAATGGGTATAGGGGTTTTCTGAGTAGGTGGTCGGGGCACCAAGACAAGGTTGGGTCCTGTACCCTGCAGTGGGGTGGGTCCCACCGTCTGACTGATGGGTAACATTGCACTAGGGTCCGATACCCATCCTCTCCAGACNGACTCTGTCTTGGGAATGGGTATAGGGGTTTTCTGAGTAGGTGGTCGGGGCACCAAGACAAGGTTGGGTCCTGTACCCTGCAGTGGGGTGGGTCCCACCGTCTGACTGATGGGTAACATTGCACTAGGGTCCGATACCCATCCTCTCCAGACCCATATTCCCCAGGTGAGTCCCGATGCCCATCTCTGATCTTTTCGTCCCTCCTGGGTAAAAGAAACATTTACAAGGTAACAATTTAGACAATTTGGTGAGCAAGGTTTGGCAAAAGTCATCTTGACGAGGTCATAACCCACCTAGGTCTGATGTGACTAGGGTCACATCCCATTTCCAGTAACCATCATTTGATGTCACACATTTCCACGCCTTGCAGTGACGACTCATAATACCACCACAAGTTTTTACCAGGTCTCTTCTATGCCCTGGACACGCAAAGAACCCCACCTCCCATATATACGAACGTGTGAGCGGAGCCTCTGTGACGTCTTTAAGGTAAAATTGCAGGTTGGGCCACCATGTGTTTATGGGGTGTGTGCCGGTCGTCCGGTTTACCTCTGCGTAGGTTTCTCCATTGCATAGTCTTCAAGTTATTTGGTAAGGTTGATGAGGATTATAACCTTGGGCCACACTCAAAACTTTCCAGCCTAGGAGGGAGAACATCCAAAACAGCTGGGCCACCATCATGCCTATTTTAGTTGTTTCTGTAGTCTTAACTTGAGTGGGTTGCTTTTGTCCAGTTTGGCCTTCCACTGTGGGAGGTACTCTTCTCTCAGGGCGAACAGGTCCACAGGCCATATGTGGGTGTAGTGAACACAAGCAGAGATGCCGTCTACCTTGAGAGCGGTTGGCATTGTTAGGACAACAAGGAATAGTCCCTTCCACCTGGGTTCTAGGGTTTCTTGTCTATGGCAGTGAACGTACACCCAGTCTCCCGGTCGGTAGCAGTGGGGTTCCAGAGGAGGGCCTGATTCATATACCACTTCGAGTCTTTTCCACACGCGCCTGTGGGAGTATTTCAAGGACTGGAGACAGAAAAGTAACTTTTTGTCATCAATTCCTTTTAACACTTCTGCCTTTAGATTAGAGATTATGGGAGGGGACATTCCATACATAATTTCAAAAGGAGTGAGTTCCTATTGGTAGGGTGAGTTCCTCACCCTGTATAAGGCAAAGGGGAGAAGAGCCACCCAGTCCCCGCCAGTCTCTGCAACTAATTTTGTTAATGTCTCTTTAAGTGTACTATTCATCCTTTCTACTTGTCCTGAGCTCTGGGGCCTATAGGCACAATGCAGCTTCCATTTAGCCCTCAAAGCCCTGGCCACCCCCTGGCTTACCTGAGACACGAAGGTTGGCCCATTATCTGACCCCCACCTGCGCTGGAAACCCAAACCAAGGCAAGATGTCTTCAATCAGCTTCTTGGCCACCACCTGTGTTGTTTCTCTTTTGGTGGGGAAAGCTTCTACCCACTTGAGAAAGTATCTATGAACACCAACAGGTATTTGTATCCATAGTTACCCGGGTTTTACCTCAGTAAAGTCCACTTCCCAGTAGGTTCCTGGTCTTGTCCCCCATTCTCTGGTGCCTTGGTTGGCCAGATGAGAAACAGCATTGGTAAGCTGGCAAGCCTTGCAGTTTGATATGATGTCTTCAATTGTTTTTCCGGCATCTTTCATGGTAATTTTGGCATGCCTAATCAGGTCTTGCATTTTTCAAATTCCCAGGTGAGTAGCACGATGCATTTCCAGAAGTACTTACTTTCCTAACTCTTCTGGGAGGACTATGGAGCACTCTGCTGTCCTCCACCACCTGGCCAATTGTCGGGTCATAGGTTGACTTTTTATCCAATCTAAATCTTTTTCTGAATAATTGGGTAGGTTTGGCAGAACAGGGCTCCCGGGGTCGGGTAGCTGAAGAGCAGCCTCGATCACAGTGTTTTGAGCCACATCCTTGGCTGTCTGGTCTGCCAGGTTGTTTCCCCTTGAAGTTGGGGACTTTGACTTTTGGTGCCCCGGGCAATGGATTATGGCTAATTTTTTAGGTAGCCATAGTGCCGAGAGGAGAGCTTTTATTTCTTCTTTATTTTTAATTGTCTTGCCCTCGGCCATTGGGAGTCACCTCTCTCTGTAGATGGCCCCGTGTATATGGGCAGTGGCAAAGGCATATCGGCTGTCAGTAATGATGTTAAGCTTTTTGTCCTTTCCCAACTGTAGGGCTTTTGTGAGGGCAATTAATTCGGCCTTTTGAGCCAAGGTACCCGGGGGTAGGGCTTCCGCCCACACAATTTAGGTATCTGTGGTCACAGCTGCCCCCACATACCTGAGTCCATTTTGAACAAAGCTGCTCCCATCTGTGTACCAGGTGACATCAGCATCCGCCAGGGGGCGATCTTGCAGGTCCTCCCTCGTTCCATGCCCTTGGGCTAGTATGTCCCTGCAGTCATGGATTGGGGCTTCCAAGTCCGTGTTAGGAAGCAATGTTGCCGGGTTGAGAGTGATAGGAGGCTGGAAGACGATCCTGGAAGGGTTTAGCAACAGTCCCTGTTAATGGGTTAAGCGAGCATTGCTGAGCCTTCTGTCTGGAGGCTGCCTTAATATCTCTTCGATGGCATGGGGAGTGGTGACGTGCAATTCTTGCCCCAGGGTCAACTTGTCTGCATCTTTGACCATTAGGGCCACAGCTTCAATCATGCGGAGGCATGGGGGCCAGCCTGAAGCCACAGGGTCCAGGCATTTAGATAAGTAGGCTACCAGCCATTTCCATGGTCCCAAATGCTGCACCAGTACCCCTTTAGCAATGCCTTGTTTTTTCATCGACGAATAAGAGAAAGGGCTTTGTAACGTCTGGCAGTCCCAAAGCAGGGGCCGACAGCAGTGCTTTTTGATAGCCCTGAAGGTGGTCTCCATCTGCTCAGTCCAACGGAAGGCAGAGGTATTTTTAGTGGCTTCGTGTAAAGGTCTAGCCAACTCTGCACAGCCTGGAATCCAAAGATGACAGAAGCCGGCTGACCCCAGGAATTCCCTCACTTTCCATGGCGAATCTGGGGTCGGCATTTTAAGTACTATCTCTTTCCACGCCTCTGACAACCACCTCTGTCCTTCCCTTAGAACATACCCTAAGTAGATGACCTCTGGTTGACATATTTGAGCCTTTTTGGCCGAGGCACGGTACCCTAATTTTCCAAGGGCCCGCAATAGTTCTCGGGTGCCCATGAGGCAAGTCTGCTGGTCCTTTGCTGCAATCAGGAGGTCATCTACATATTGTAACAGGGTTAGTTGGGGATGCTGTTGTCTGAACTCTCCCAGGTCTTCATGAAGGGCCTCATCAAAGATGGTAGGGAAGTTTTTGAATTCCTGTGGCAATCTTGTCCAGGTTAACTGTCCATTGATCCCTTCCTCAGGATCTGACCACTCAAAGGCAAAAAGTTCTTGGCTTTTGGGTGCCAGGGAAAGGCTGAAGAAAGCGTCTTTTAAACCCAAGACTGCATACCAATGATGATCGGGTGGGAGCGAGCTCAAAAGATTGTATGGGTTTGGCACAGTAGGATGAATATCTAGAATGCGGCGATTAACTTCCCGCAAATCTTGTACTCGCTGATCGTGATGAGAATTTGGTTTTCTAACAGGGAGCAGAGGAGTGNTCCATGCCCTTGGGCTAGTATGTCCCTGCAGTCATGGATTGGGGCTTCCAAGTCCGTGTTAGGAAGCAATGTTGCCGGGTTGAGAGTGATAGGAGGCTGGAAGACGATCCTGGAAGGGTTTAGCAACAGTCCCTGTTAATGGGTTAAGCGAGCATTGCTGAGCCTTCTGTCTGGAGGCTGCCTTAATATCTCTTCGATGGCATGGGGAGTGGTGACGTGCAATTCTTGCCCCAGGGTCAACTTGTCTGCATCTTTGACCATTAGGGCCACAGCTTCAATCATGCGGAGGCATGGGGGCCAGCCTGAAGCCACAGGGTCCAGGCATTTAGATAAGTAGGCTACCAGCCATTTCCATGGTCCCAAATGCTGCACCAGTACCCCTTTAGCAATGCCTTGTTTTTTCATCGACGAATAAGAGAAAGGGCTTTGTAACGTCTGGCAGTCCCAAAGCAGGGGCCGACAGCAGTGCTTTTTGATAGCCCTGAAGGTGGTCTCCATCTGCTCAGTCCAACGGAAGGCAGAGGTATTTTTAGTGGCTTCGTGTAAAGGTCTAGCCAACTCTGCACAGCCTGGAATCCAAAGATGACAGAAGCCGGCTGACCCCAGGAATTCCCTCACTTTCCATGGCGAATCTGGGGTCGGCATTTTAAGTACTATCTCTTTCCACGCCTCTGACAACCACCTCTGTCCTTCCCTTAGAACATACCCTAAGTAGATGACCTCTGGTTGACATATTTGAGCCTTTTTGGCCGAGGCACGGTACCCTAATTTTCCAAGGGCCCGCAATAGTTCTCGGGTGCCCATGAGGCAAGTCTGCTGGTCCTTTGCTGCAATCAGGAGGTCATCTACATATTGTAACAGGGTTAGTTGGGGATGCTGTTGTCTGAACTCTCCCAGGTCTTCATGAAGGGCCTCATCAAAGATGGTAGGGAAGTTTTTGAATTCCTGTGGCAATCTTGTCCAGGTTAACTGTCCATTGATCCCTTCCTCAGGATCTGACCACTCAAAGGCAAAAAGTTCTTGGCTTTTGGGTGCCAGGGAAAGGCTGAAGAAAGCGTCTTTTAAACCCAAGACTGCATACCAATGATGATCGGGTGGGAGCGAGCTCAAAAGATTGTATGGGTTTGGCACAGTAGGATGAATATCTAGAATGCGGCGATTAACTTCCCGCAAATCTTGTACTCGCTGATCGTGATGAGAATTTGGTTTTCTAACAGGGAGCAGAGGAGTGTTCCAGGCCGTTTGACAGGGTCTTAAGATTTTTCTGGGCTAGGAGCCTACGAATGTGGGCTCCCAGGGTCATAGGATATTGTCAGACCCAGACAGGCTCAGCTCCCGGTTTAAGATCTATATATATATAGGAGGGTGGTGCCTAGCCAGGCCAGTTCCCCCTGTCTCGGCCCACTCTTCGGGGAATTCGTCTAGCCCCTCCTGGAAGTTCAGTTGGGGAGGGGTTGGTTTTTGGTGCAGCCGATATTCATCTTCTAATTGGATTGTCAATACTTGAATCGGCCTACCCCCCTGATCAAATACTTTTGTTCCTCCTGGGAGGAAGTGAATCTGAGCTCCCATTTTAGTCAGTAGGTCTCTTCTTAACAGCGGGAAAGGGCATTCTGGGATGACCATGAAGGAGTGGGATACCCAGCCCACGCCCAGATCTACTGATGTTTGGGTAGTCCATCGGTATTGTTTCATCCCAGTGGCCCCCTGTACCCAAGAGGTTTTTCCAGCCAGCTTTCCCTGGGGCTCTTGTAAAACTGAATATTGAGCCCCAGTGTCAACCAGGAAGTCAGTTGGGGTCCCTCCACTCTTAGGGTTACCCTGGGTTTGGGGAGGGTCACCGAACCCTGTCTCTCCTAATCACTCGACAGCCAGAATGGGGGTCTTTCATGGCCCCTTCTTTTTCTTAGGGCATTCCTTGGCCCAATGTCCTTCCTCTTTGCAATAGGCACATTGGTCTTTTCTTAATGCTGGTCACGTACGGGGGCAGTTCTTACCTTCAGCCGCCAGGTAGTGGAGTTGACACTCCTTTTCTCTCTTATCAGAAATTGTTGCTGCTAGCAGGATACGTGCCAAGTGGCGGTCTGCTGCCCTGGCTTGTTTTTCTTCAGGGGTCTCTCGGGTGTTATAAACCCTCTCTGCTACTGTTATTAAATCCTGGATACTCTTTTCACTCAGGTGCTCTAGTTTTTGTAACTTCTTTCTAATATCCGGAGCTGCCTGGTTGACAAAGTGCATTATCAAAGCAGCCTGAGTGCCCTCTGCCTCTGGGTCCATGGGGGTGTACTGTCTAAAGGCCTCTATCAGTCTTTCCAGGAAGGCAGCTGGACTCTCCATGGGGCCCTGCTGAACATCTCCTACCCTAGCTAATTTAGTGGGTTTCCGTGCTGCTGCCTTAAGCCCTCCCAACAGAGTCTGGCGGTAAACTCGGAGCCTCTCCTTACCTCGTGCCATATTAGAATCCCAATCCGGTTGCGACAAAGGGAAGGAGATGTTAATCTCATCTATGTTATCGGTGGGCTCTCCATTAGCCCCAAGGACCCTTTTACAGGCCTCACTCTGTATTCTCTCTCTCTCTTCTGTAGTGAAGAGGATCTGGAGCAACTGCTGGCAGTCATCCCAGGTGGGCTGGTGAGTAAAAAGCACAGTCTCTAGAAGGTTAGCTAGATCTCTAGGGTTATCTGAGAACGTAGCATTCTGGGACATCCAGTTGTACAGGTCACTTGTAGAAAAAGGCCAGTATTGATGAGGTTGGGTCCATTCTTCGTCGGGGGGGGGGGCAGCCACTTGTAAATGGAGGGTAATTGTTGAGTCTGCCGGCCCCTCAGGGGTTATGGCTCTCCTATGGCAGATATTAAGTGTGGGCCTTCCTCCCCATTATGTGTCTTCCCTAGGTGGAGGGATAGCACAGGCCCGCAGTGGCTTGGGGGGGGGGGTTGGTAAGGGGGAGGAAAAATAAGTTTTTCCTCTGTTCCCCCTTGTAAGATGGAGTACAGTGGCATCGTCAGTTCAGGTTCCTTAGGTTCTTTCAGATTTTTCTTTTCTCATGCTACCAACACCTGCACAGTGGAAAGTCCCTGTTGAGGCAAAAAGGATTTTACCCAAGAAGGCCATCGCCAAATGATTCCTTCCCACACCATAACATAGGGAACTTGGTCAGGATGCCCATTTCGCAGCCGAATGATGATATCCCGGACTCGGCGCATGGTCCCCAAGACAAAGGTGCCCTCCAGAGGCCATCCTAAGTGGAAGGTCGGCCATTCTGTGCTGCAAAAAGTGATTAATTTGTTTTTCTTAATCTCTACACTGAGGTCACGGGCGCGCATCTTGACCTCCTTAAAATGGTCAGTGACCAGAGATAGAGGAACAGGGACAGATTGGCTCTGCTCCATCGTTCCTGGGTCAGTCACATGTTGATAAATTAACACAGACAACACAGTTATCCACACAGACAGATGAAAAGACAGGAGAAACAGACCTCCTAGAGTATGGAGACAGAACTGAAAATAGGACGACGGCCTCCGGCCGCTCAGCGGGAGTGACCCGCTTTCGTCTACAGAAAGCAGGGGCACTCCGTCCCCTTTGTCAACAGAGAGCAGGGGCACTCCATCTCCTTTATCAACAAAGAGCAGGGACACTCCATCCCCTTTAAGAGGGTCGAGGACGTATCCCAACCACCCCCACCGGTGACTGTCAGTGCATCTGCCTGAGTCATTTACCGGTCTCAGAGAAAAGGCCTTATCAGAAACAAACAGTAAGGCAGAAGAAAAGAAAATAAAAAAACAATTTACCGGTTACAGTTAACTCTCCAGATCGGTCTTCCCGGGGAGCCGATGGGAGATCCCAGATGAGCTCCCAAATGTTATGCCCAAGTTGTAAATCTCTCAGTGACCACCAGGGAGCCGACATCCAATGCAAAAGCAAGAGTTTTTATTACCAAGCTCGAGCTGGGGCTCCCACCAATACCAATGCAGCAGCTATAGGGAGGAGCCTCGAGTTGTGGGTTACATTGCTTATATGGGGTATTTTCGCGTGAAAAAGTTTGAAAAACAGGAATCCCAGGGTCTGATTGGTCACCCTCTAGTGGGGAGCCAGGTGAAGTGTCCTGAGACAGAAGATCATCAGAAGAAAACTGCTGTTTGGCAAGTGGAGACTGGCCTGCAGATTCCCTGGCCTTCAAGCGTAGGGTACAGAGGTAACCCCATGCACTTCTTGCTTATGCTCTTGATCTGTTATGGCTCAATGTCCCACTGATTTTTCTCTTCTTCCTTTGTTCACTCAACAGCTGACTCTGCCTCTGTGTGGTCTCTTCTCTCTTTTCCATGGAGGCTGCCACCCTGCAGGGCCCTTCCATCTCAGTCTCCTGTTTTCCCTCTGACCTCTTCTGTTTCCCCACTGCTACCATCCTCATATTCCCTCTGACCTTTCCTATTAGCCACAAGGAAGCCCAGATCCATGGTCCTACTGCCTCTGTGTGGTCTTTCCTCTCTTTTCCATGGGGGCTGCCACCCTGCAGGGCCCTTCCATCTCAGTCTCCTGTTTCCCCTCTGACCTCTACTGTTTCCCCACTGCTACCATCCTCATATTCCCTCTGACCTTTCCTATTAGCCACAAGGAAGCCGAACTCCATGGTCCTCCTCATCAGAATAGCAGCATTTAAGGCTCTGAAAGCACTTGCCTTAAGTCACACACATTCTTGGTTTCTTCACCTTACTTTCCCTACCCCTGCCTCCAGGTCCACTGTCTCGTTCTTCCAGGATCATGTCTTAGGGAATCACTCGCATGTGAGTTGGCTTCTGGAGAAATGAACCTAGGGCAGCTCTTAACCCTTAGCTTTTACACCTGAATAAGAAATGCCAGAACAGAAGGAAAAAGCCTTGATTCCTAACATAAAATAAGAACCTGGGTCAAAGGTGGGAGTGCTGGACTGGCCTGGGTCATGATTCCCCTCAGCCTCTGATAGGCAGAACTTTGCTAGTGTGCAGGGGGCTTCCAGGAACTCACTGGAGCTGGCAATATGGGGAGGGCAGTAAATGGTCCCTAAAGGGACAATGGGGAAAAGGAGATACAGAAGCCAGGGTTTCCAAATTACATAGAGCATGAGAAGGACAGGAATTCAGACCTCTCCAGTCTTGCTCACATTATTCCTTCTGCATATTAGTCAAAGCCCAGAAGTATGAACTGAGTTGAAATCTAGGCCAGGAAATGTAGGACAGCATCATACTGAATTAACTATGGGCCACATTTATGGAGATCCAGGGAGCTACCCAAGAATACAAGATAATCATTGCTTCAGACAATCCAATTGAGAAGGCCAATTATTTATATGCGAGTAACAGAGAAAGACCAAAAAATCTTTAGGGCCAGTAGAGAGATGTCCACATTGGACTAGAAGGAAGAAATAAAAAGTGTGGTGTGAAATAGTGTAGGTCTAGTGAGTAGTTGTAAATCATGCTATTGTAAAATGAAAACGGGTTGAGTTTTGAGCTAACACGAATGTCTTAACCCAATCCACTGAAATTCTGATTTGAAAGTTCTGGGGATGAGGTTTGGATATAAGTATCTTTCAAAGCTCTGCTAATACGCATCAAGGATTAGAAGCACTGTGGATCTGATAGGATATAAGCAACCAATATGTCAGTGGCCTATAAGTGGCCGCTTCCTAAAAANCCACTGAAACTCTGATTTGAAAGTTCTGGGGATGAGGTTTGGATATCAGTATCTTTCAAAACTCTGCTAATATGCATCACGGATTAGAAGCACTGTGGATCTGACAGGATATAAGTAACCAATATGGCAGTGGCCTATGAGTGGATGCTTCCTAAAAAAGCTAAATATCAACAGTTAAGGGAATTTGCATTCTTCTCTCCACAGAACTATTCATACAGACTGGGGAAGATAAAAGAGCAAAAAAGGAGATGTAGAAAGTCAAGTTAGATATATAATCTCTGTTGGGATTAAAATTTCTCTCAATTTTTCTAGTACAAGATACCAAAAAAAAATTACATAGACCTCAATTATAAAATTGATCCCTCCTCTTGCCATAAGAATAAAATTTAATATTTCCTTTTCTACTGTTAAAATGCAACTTGCAGTTCGCTATTCACTAAACATGTTTCACAGACTTCTAACTGGCTCAGAACAGCAGTTTCAACAAAATTTTTCTCATTGAATATATTCTTTATGCAAAAACCCCTTAATGAATATTAGGCCTCATCCTGCTATATTTATCCTTTTACATACCCTTCTATCAGTTTAATTAAGTTGCTCAGTTGTGTCCAAATCTTTGAGACCCCATGGACTGTAGCATACCAGGCTTCTCTGTTCATCACTAACACCCAGAGCTTGCTCATGCTCATGTCCATTGAGTCAGTGATACCATCCAACCATCTCATCCTCTGACATCCCCTTTTGCTCCTGACTTCAATATTTCCCAGCATCAGGGTCTTTTCTAAGGAGTCAGTTCTTCACATCAAGTGGTCAAAGTATTGGAGTTTCAGCTTCAGCATCAATCCTTCCAATGAATATTCAGGACTGATTTCCTTTAGGATGGACTAGTTGGATCTCCTTGCAGACCAAGGGACTCAAGAGTCTTCTCCAACACCACAGTCCAAAAGCACCAATCCTTTGGCACTAAAGTTTCTTAATTGCCCAACTCTCACATCCATACATGACAACTGGAAAAACCATCATTTGACTCGATGGACCTTTGTTGGCAAGGAACATCTCTGCTTTTTAATCTGCTGTCTCAGTTTATCATCACTTTTCTTCCAAGGAGTAAGCATCTTTGAATTTCATTGTTGAAGTTACCATCTGCAGTGATTTTGGAGCCCAGGAAAATTAAATCTGTCTCAGTTGCCATCATTTCCCCATCTATTTGCCATGAAGTGATGGGACCAGATGCCATGTTCTTTGCTTTTGTGGAATGCATTGTTTTAAGCCCCCCTTTTCACTCTTCTCTCATTTTCATCAGAAGGCTCGTTAGTTCCTCTATGCTTTCTGCTGTAAGGGTGGTGTCATCTTCATATCTCAGGTTATTGATATATCTCTTGGCAGTCTTAATTCTAGCTGTACTTCATCCAGCCCAGCCTTTCGCATGATGTTTTCTGGATAAAAAGTTAAATAATCAAGGTGAAAATATAAAGCCTTGACATACTCCTTTCTTAGTTTGGAACTCTTCTGTGTTCCATGTGCAGTTCTAATGATGCTTCTTGACCTGCACACAGGTTTCTCAGGAGGCAGGTAAGGTGGTCTGATATTCCCATCTCTTTAAGAATTTTCCATCGTTTGTTGTGATCCACAGAGTCAAAGGCTTTGGCCTAGGCAAAAAAGCAGAAGTAGATGTTTTCCTGTACACTCACACAAA
>SJYD01055989.1:0-24437 GCA_006408635.1 Nanger granti
GAAATCTCAGGCTCCGGCCTCAGCAAAAGTCGAGGACTGAACACCGAGACGATTAGGGAAGAATCCCCAGAGGCGCCGGGCAACGGGCACGGAGACTGGAGACTGTCCAATCCTGAGTACACAGGGGCGAGTCCCTGGGTTCCCCATTGTAACTCGAGAGGACCCCATCATAGCTTGAGTAAAACCTAAAGATTCTCCCTTGCAAGCGGTGGTGAGGACGTCATCTGCTGTGGCGTATCGGGGGAAAGAAACTCTTCTTTCTTAGACTTCCAAAGTGTTGTTCACATTCTTGCTGTGACCCAAGAAGTTTCTCGTTCCACCGGTCATCCCTCGAGGGGAACACCGAGGGTCCCGCCATGAATGTAAATGAGCCCCAGTATTCCTACTGTGCTCCAGATGAGAGGACCTTTCCTGCTCTGTCGGGAAAGGGTTCCCAGCACTTCCCTCACATCCCAACCGGAGACACTCGAAACAAGTCTGTCTGGAGCAGCATCAGTAGTCTGCCACCATTCCCCAAGACCCCCAAATTCGTCGTTCACTCCAAATGAACCTGACTGCCATGCGCTGGGCCTACTGTCACCCCGAGGCTCGAAGCCTGACACACTGGAACGTGTGACAGACCTGGGAGGCAAGTCGAGGTCAAGTCACAGATCCCTGTGTCCACTCGACGGGGAACATTTCACAGATGCTGGAGCTGCATAGGCAAGCTCAAGTGTACGTCTCCAGGCCAGACGAAGCCTAACTTTTCTGTGAGGGCTCCATGGGATCCCCAAGAGTTATGTCAGCATTGGCGAGGAAAGCTCAGATACCAGCTTCAGCACCAGACGAAAACTGAGAATTCGGCAATGACTGGGGAGGAATCCCCAAAGTCGCATGGCAACTGACAAGTAGACTGGCCTCTCCTGAGGGCACAGGTGCGGGTCTATGGGCTACCCGTCGTAACTCGAGAAACCACGCCACAACTCGAGAAATAGAATCTTCTCCCTTGCAAGCGGAGTGAGGCCCTTATCCACTGAGGCATCTCTGGGAAATCATTCCTTCCCTCTTGGACATAAAAGGGCTCTTTCACCCCCTTGCTGTGACAAAGGAATTTCCCCGCACTACCGGTCTCAACTGTAGGGGAACAACAAGGGATACGTTGTGATTCAATAGAGCCTTGTTTGCCACTGCTAAGCTCCAGGTGATCGACCCCTTTCCTGCCCCTTAGGGAAAGGTTCCTTGTAGCTTCGATCTAATATCAAGAGTACATGCTCGCAACAGAAAAGACGGGAGGAGCATCAGGGGTTCGGCCACCATTCACCAAGAAACCCAAATACCTTGTCCACTGCAGATGAACTTGACAGCCCCGCACTGCCTTGACTTTCATCCCGAGGCCTCGACACACGACCCACTGGCACGTGTGGCAGCACTTTGGACCTCGAGAGCAAGCCACATATCACTCTGTCTGCTCGACATGGAGCCTGACACTGTTTCTGTAGCTGGTCAGGCAAGTAGCCGTGCACGTGTCCAGGTTAGACGAAGCCTGTTTCCTCTGTGGGGCACTCAGGGGTACACCAAGACCTAGGTCAGGACGGTCGAGGAAATCTCAGGCTCCGGCCTCAGCAAAAGTCGAGGACTGAACACTGAGACGATTAGGGAAGAATCCCCAGAGGCGCCAGACACCTGACACCGAGGCTGTCCAATCCTGAGTACACAGGGGCGAGTCCCTGGGTTCCCCATTGTAACTCGAGAGGAACCGGTCATAACTTGAGAAAAACTGAAAGATTCTCTCCTGAAAGCGGTGCTGAGGACGTCATCTGCTGTGGCGTATCGGGGGAAAGAACCTCTTCTTTCTTGGACCTCCAAAGTGTTGTTCACATTCTTGCTGTGACCCAAGAAGTTTTTCGTTCCACCGGTCATCCCTCGAGGGGAACACCGAGGGTACCGCCATGAATGTAAATGAGCCCCAGTATCCCTGCTGAGCTCCAGATGAGGGGCTCTTTCCTGCTCTGTCGGGAAAGGGTTCCCAGCACTTCCCTCACATCCCAACAGGAGACACTCGAAACAAGACTGTCTGGAGTAGCATCAGGGGTCTTGTCACCATTCCCCAAGACCCCCAAATTCGTCGTTCACTCCAAATGAACCTGACTGCCATGCACTGGGCCTACTGTCACCCCGAGGATCAAAGCCTGACACACTGGAACGTGTGACAGACCTGGGTGGCAAGTCGAGGTCAAGTCACAGATCCCTGTGTCCACTGGACAGTGAACATTTCACAAGTGCTGGAGCTGCAGAGGCAAGCACTCGTGAACGTCTCCAAGAAAGACGAGGCCTAACTTTCCTGTGAGGGCTCCATGGGATCCCCAAGAGTTATGTCAGCACTGGCGAGGGAAGCTCAGGGACCTGGTTCAGCACCAGACGAGGACTGAGGACTCTGGGTTGACTGGGGAGGAATCTCGATAGGCACATTGAAACCAGTAAGAAGACTGGCCTCTCCTGAGGCCACAGGTGCGGTCCATGGTATCCCCATCGTACCTCTAGAAACCACGCCGCAACTCGAGAAATACCAGTAGCTTCTCCATTGCAAGCGGGGTGAGGCCCTTATCCACTGAGGCATCTCTGGGGAAATCACTCCTTCCCTTTTGGATCTCGAAGGGATCTTTCACCCCCTTGCTGTGACCCAGGAATTTATCTGCCCTATCCGTATCAACTCGAGAGGAATGATAAGATATCTGTGCGACTCAACAGAGCCCTGGTTGCCCCTGCTAACCTTCAGATGATCGTGCCCTTTACTGCCCCTTAGAAAAAGGTTCCCTGGAGCTTCGCTCGAATACAAAAAGGAGGTGCTCTCAACAGAAAAGTCGGGAGGAGCATCAGGGTTTCGGTCACCATTCACCAAGAACCCCAAATGCCTTGTCCACTGCAGATGAACTTGACAGCCCCGCACTGCCTTGACTGTCAACCGGACGCTCGACCCACGACACCTTGGCACGTGTGACAGCACTTCAGACCTCGAGAGCAAGCCACAGATCACTCTGTCCGCTCGACATTGAGCCTGACACTGCTGCTGCAGCTGGTCAGGCAAGTCGCTGTGGACGTGTCCAGGGGAGATGAAGCCTGTCTCCTCTGTCGGAGCCTCAGCGGAAACCCGAGGACCTAGATAAGGACGGTCGAGTGAAGCTCAGGCACTGGCGTGAGCACAAGTCGAGGACAGGGTACACTGAGACGATTGGGGAGGAATCCTCAGAGGTGATTGTCAACTGGCACGGAGACTGTCCTCTCCTGAGGCCACACGGTTGCCTCTCTTGGCTCCCCGTCATAACTCGAGAAAAAATGCCACACTCGAGAACCACCAGAAGCTTCTCCTTTGCAAAAGGTATGAGGCCCTTATCTGATCCTTCGTTACTTGGGAAATCACCCCTCCCCGCTAAGACATCGAAGGGCTCCTTCACTCCCTTGATGTAACACAAGGAGTTCCCGGCAACAACCGTCAGACACAAGGGGAACCCCTGTAGACCCGCTGCGACTCAAGAGGAGCCCAGTTTGCCCCTGCTAAGCTCTAGATGATAGTGCCTTTTCCTGCTCCTTAGTATAAAGTGTCCTGGGGTTTCTGTTGCATCCCATAGGGAGGTGCTCGCAGTAGGAACGTTGGGAGGATCATCTGGGGTTTGGCTGCTATTCTCCAAGACGCCCAAATGCCTTGTCCAATGCAGATGAACTTGTCTGCCCTGCACTTCTTTGACTGTCGCCTCGAGGCTCGACGCCCGAAACACCTGCCCGTGTGACAGCACTTTGGGCCTGGAGTTCAAGCCACAGATCCCTGTATCCGCTTGACATGGAGCCTGACACTGCTGTTGCAGTTGGTCAGGCAAGTAGCCGTGCACGTGTCCAGGCGAGACGAGGAGTGTCTCCTCTGTGGTGCCCTCAGGGGTACACTAAGACCAAGTTCAGGACGGTTGAGGAAAGCTCAGGCTCTGGCCTCAGCCAAAGTCGATGACTGAGCATCGAGATGATTAGGGACGCATCCCCATAAGCGTTTGGCAGCTGGCTCGGAAACTGTCCAATCTTGAGTGCAAAGGGGCGAGTCACTGGGTTCCCCGTTAAACTCGGGAGTACCTCACCACAACTTGAGCAAAACCAAAAGATTTTCCCCTCCAAGCGGGGTGAAGACGTGGTCTCTGTGGCGTCTCTGGGTAAAGTACCTCTTCTCTCTTGGACCTCCAAAGTGTCATTCACCTCCTTGCTGTGACCCAAGAAATTTATTGCGCCGCCAATTCTCACTCGAGGGGAACAACTACATTACAACATTACAACATTACAACATTACAACATTACAACATTACATTCAGCCATGAATGTAATGAAGCCCCAGTATCCCTGCTGAGCTTCAGATGAGGGGCCCTTTCCTGCTCTGTCGGGAAAGGGGTTCCCAGCTTTTCCCTCACATCCCAACAGGAGACACTCAAAACAGGACTGTCGGGAACAGCATCCCGGGTCTTACCACCATACCCAAAACCTTCCAATACCTCGTTCACTCCAGATGAACCTGATTGCCCTGCACTGGGTCTACTGTCACTCTGAGGCTCGAAGCCTGACACACTGGCACGTGTGACAGACCTGGGTGGATCCTCGAGGTCAAGGCACAGATCCCAGTGTCCACTCAAAGGGGAGTCTTTCACATTTCTGCAACTGCAGGAGCAAGCACAAGTGGACGTCTCTAGTCATGACGAGGCCTGACTTTCCTGTAGGGGCTTCATGGGAACCCTGATATTTATGTCAGCATTGGCGAAGTAAGCTCAGATACCAGCTTCAGCATCAGACGGAAACTGAGGATTCGGCGAAGACTGGGGAGGAATCCCCAAAGACGCAAGGCAATTGACAAGAAGACTGGCCTCTCCTGAGGGCACAGGTGCGGGTCTATAGGCTACCCGTCGTAACTTGAAACATCACGCCACAATTCGAGAAATCCGAGAATCTTCACTCTTGCAAGCTGGGTGAGATCCTTATCCACTGCGACATCCTTGGGAAATCATTTTTTCCCTCTTGGACCTCAAAGGGCTCTTTCACCCCCTTGCTGGGACCCAGGAATTTTGCCGCCTTACAGGTCACAACCAGAGAGGAACAACAAGGGATCTGCTGTGACGCAACAGAGCCCAGTTAGCACCTGCTAAGACCTAGAATATTGTCTCCTTTCCGGAGACTTAGAGAAAGGTTCCCTGGGGCTTCGCTCGAATACCAAGAGAGGTTGATCACAACAGGATTGTCGGGGGGAGGATTAGGTGTTCGGCCACAATTCACCAAGACCCCCAAATGCCTTGTCAACTGCAGATGAACTAGAGTGTTCTGCAATGCTTCGACTGTCACCCCGAGACTCAAAGCACGGCATCTGGCACGTGTGACAGCACTTTGGACCTCGAGGGCAAGCCACAGATGCCTCTGTCCACTCGACATGGAGCCTGACACTGTTGCTGCAGCTGGACAGGCAAGTAGCCATGCACGTGTCCAAATGAGACATAACCTGTCTCCGCTGCAGGGGCCTCAGTGGAAACCCCAAGACCTAGGTCAGGACTGTGGAGGTAAGATCAGGCACTGGCCTCAGAACAAGTCGAGGACAGGGCACCCAGAGACGATTGGAGAGGATATCCCAGAGGTGATGGGCAACTGGCACGGAGACTGTCCTCTCCAGAGGCCACAGGGGCGGTTCCATGTTCTCCCCGTCGTACCTCTAGAAACCTCGCCGCAACTCCCGAAACACCAGTAGCTTCTCCATTGTAAGCGGGGTGAGGCACTTATCCACTGAAGCATGTCTGGGGAAATCACTCCTTCCCTTTTGGATCTCAAAGTGATTTTTCACCCCCTTCCTCTGATCCAGGAATTTTCCCACCTTAACCGTATCAACTCGATGGGAACGATAAGACATCCGCGCGATTCAACAGAGCCATGTTTGCACCTGCTAAGCTCCAGATGATCGTCCCCTTTACTGCCCCTTAGAAAAAGTTTCCCTGGATCTTCGCTCGAATACCAAGAGGAGGTGCTCGCATCAGAAAAGTCTGGAGGAGCCTCAGGGTTTCGGCCACCATTCACCAAGATCTGCAAATGTCTTTTCCACTACAGATGAACTTGACAGCCCCAAATTGCCTTTACTGTCACCCCGAGGCTCAGAGCTCGACACCCTGGTACGTGTGTCAGCACTTTGGATCTCGATAGCAAGCCACAGGTCGCTAGAGAGCTCGACATGGAGCCTGACACTGCTGCTGCAGCTGGTGAGGCAAGTAGCCGTGCACGTGTCCAGTGAGACGAAGACTGTCTCCTCTGTCGGAGCCTCAGCGAAACCCCCAAGACCTAGGTCAGGACGGTCGAGGGAAGCTCAGGCACTGGCCTCAGCAAAAGTTGAAAACAGGGCACACTGAGAAGATTGGAGAGGTATCCTCAGAGGTGACGGGAAACAGGCTCGTAGACTGTCCTCTCCTGAGACCAAAGTGGCGCGGCTCTGGGTTGCCCGTCGTAACTTGACAAACCACGGCACAACTCGAGAAACACCAGAAGCTTCTCTTTTGCGAGTGGGGTGAGGCCCTTATTTGATTCAGCGTCTCGTGGGAAATCACCCCTTCCCTCTTGGACCTCGAAGTGCTCATTCACTCCCTAGCTGTGACAAAGGGAGTTCCCTGCCACAAACGTCGCACCCAGGAGGAACACCAGTGGACGCGATGTGACTCAAGAGGAGCCCAGGTTGCACCTGCTAAGCTCTAGATAATAGCCCCTTTTCCTGCTCCTTAGTATAAAGTGTCCTGGGACTCCCTTCGCATCCCAAAAGGAGACACTCACAGTAAGAATTTAGGGAGGAGCATCGGGGTGTCATCCAGCATTTTCAAGGACACCCAAATGATTTGTCCACTGCAGATGAACCTGTCTGCCCTGCACTGACTTGACTGTCACCTCGAGACTTGATGCCGAAAACACCTACACGTGTGACAACCCTTTGAGCCTCGAGGGCAATTCACAGTTCCCTGTGTCAGCTGGTCAGGCAAGTAGCCGTGTACGTGTCCAGGCGAGACGAGGCCTGTCTCCTCTGTGGGTCCCTGAGGTTTATCCAAGACTTAGGTCTGGACGGTTGAGGAAAGCTCAGGCTCCGGCCTCAGCAAAGGACGAGGACTGAGCACCTAGACGACTAGGGAAGAATCCCCATAGGCGTCTGGCCACTGGCAAGGAAACTTTCCAATCTTGAGTGCACAGGGTTGAATCCCTGGGTTCCCTTTTGTAACTCGAGAGGACACTGCCACAACTTGAAAAAAATCAAAAGATTTTCCCCTGCAAGTGAGGTGAGGACCTCGTCTGCTGTGGCATCTCAGGAGAAAGAATCTCTTCGCTCTTCGACCTCCAAGGTGTTGTTCACCTTCTTTCTGTGACGCAAGAAGTTTCTCGCGCCACCCGTCCTCACTCGAGGGGAATACCAAAGTTCCCGCCATTAATGTAAAGGAGCCCCAGTATCCCTGCTGAGCTCCACATGAGTGGACCTTTCCTGGTCTGTCTGGAAAGGGTTCCCAGACTTCCCTCACATCCCAACAGGAGACACTCGAACCAGGACTGTCGGGAGCAGCATCAGGGGTCTTGCTACCATTCCCCAAGAACCCCAAATACCGCGTTCACTCCAGATGAACCTAATTGCCCTGCACTGGGTCTACTGTCACCCTGAGGCTCGAAGCCTGACACACTGGAACGTGTGACGGACCTGGGTGGATCCTCGAGGTCAAGGCACAGATCCCTGTGTCCACACGACGGAGAGTTTTTCACATTTCTGCAGCTGCAGGAGCAAGCACACGTGTACGTCTCTAGTCATGACGAGGCCTGACTTTCCTGTGGGGGCTTCATGGGAACCCCAAAATTTATGTCAGCATTGGCGAGGTAAGCTCAGATGCCAGCTTCAGCACCAGACGAAAACTGAGGATTTGGTGATGACTTGGGAGGAATCCCCAAAGTAGCATGGCAACTGACAAGAAGACTGGCCTCTCCTGAGAGTACAGGTAGGGGTCAATGGAATACCAGTCGTTACTCGAAAAACCACGCCACAACTGGAGATATATCAGAATTTTCTCTCTTGCAAGAGAGGTGAGATTCTTATTCACTGTGGCATCTCTGGGGAAATCATTCCTTCGCTCTTGACCTCAAAGGGCTCTTTCACCCCCTTGCTGAGACCCAGGAATTTCCCTGCCCTACCGGTCTCAACCAGAGAGGAACAACAAGGGATCTGCTGCGACTCAACAGAGACCGATTTGCCCCTGCTAAGATCTAGATGATCGTCCCCTTTCCGGACCCTTAGAGAAAGGTTCCCTGGGGATTCGCTCGAATACCAAGAGGGGGTGATCACAACAGGAATGTCGGGGGGAGCATTAGGGGTTCGGCCACCATTCACCAAGACCCCCAGATGCCTTGTCCACTGCAGATGAACTAGACTGCCCCACAATGCCTCGACTGTCACCCCGAGACTCAAAGCACGACACACTGGCACGTGTGACAGCACTTTGGACCTCGAGGGCAAGCCACAGATCCCTCTGTCCTCTCGACATGGAGCCTGACAATTCTGCTGGAGCTGGACAGGCAAGTAGCCATGCATATGTCCAGGTGAGACGGAAACTGTCTCCCTGCGGGGGCCTCAGGGGAACCCCCAAGACCTAGGTCAGGACTGGCGAGGCAAGATCAGGCACTGGCCTCAGCACAAGTCGAGGACAAGGCACCCAGAGACGATTGGGGAGGATTTCCCAGAGGTGACGGGCAACTGGCACGGAGAATGTCCTCTCCTGAGGCCACAGCGGCGGGTCCATGGTCTCCCCGTCGAACCCCTAGAAACCTTGCCGCAACTCGAGTAACACCAGTAGCTTCTCCATTGCAAGCGGGTTGAGGCACTTTCCACTGAGGCATCTCTGGGGAAATCACTCCTTCCCTTTTGGAACTCGAAGGGATTTTTCACCCCCTTCCTCTGACCCAGGAATTTCCCCACCCTAACCGTATCAACTCGAGAGGAATAATAAGATATCTGCGCGATTCAACAGAGCCATGTTTGCACCTGCTAAGCTCCAGATGATCGTCCCCTTTACTGCCTCTTAGAAAAGGTTTCCCTGGATCTTCGCTCGAGTACCAAGAGGAGGTGCTCACAACAGAAGAGTCGGGAGAAGCATCAGGGATTCGGCCAAAATTCACCAACACCCCCGAAGGCCTTGTCCACTGTAGATGAACTTGACAGCCCCAAACAGCCTTGACTGTCACCCTGAGGCTCAACGCACGTCACCCTGGTACGTGTGTCAGCAATTTGGACCTTGAGAGCAAGCCACATATCGCTCTGTCTGCTGGAAATGGAACCTGACACTGCTGCTGCAGCTGGTCAGGCAAGTCGCCGTGCCCATGTCCAGGTGAGACGAAGCCTGTTTCTTCTGTCCGAGCCTCAGTGGAACCCCCAGGACTTAGGTCAGGATGGTCGAATGATGCTCAGGCACTCTCCTGATCACAAGTTGAGGACAGTGTACACTGAGACAATTGGGGAGGAATCCTCAGAGATGACTGGCAACTGGCACGGAGACTGTCCTCTCCTGAGGCCACAGGGTCGTGTGTCCTAGCTCCCCGTCGTAACTCGAGAAACCACGCCACAATTCGATAAACAGCAGAAGCTTCTCCTTTGCAAATGTTATAAAGCCCTTATCTGATCCAGCGTCTCTTGGGAAAACACCCCTCCTCTCTAAGACATCGAAGGGCTCCTTCATTCTCTTGATGTAACACAAAGAGTTCCCGGCCACAATCGTCCTACACAAGAGGAACACCAGTAGACCCGCTGCGACTCAAGAGGAGCCCAGTTTGCCCCTGCTAAACTCTAGATGATACTGCCTTTTCCGGCTCCTTAGTATAAATTGTCCTGGGGCTTCTGTCGCATCCCAAAGGGAGGTGTTCGCAATAGGAACTTTGGGAGGATCATCTGGGGTTTGGCCGCCATTCTCCAAGACCCCCAAATGCCTTGTCCAATGCAGATGAACTTGTCTGCCCTGCACTGCCTTGACTATCACCCCGAGGTTCGACGCCCCAAACACCTGCACGTGTGACAGCACTTTGGGCCTGGAGTTCAAGCCACAGATCCCTGTGTCCACTCGACATGGAGCCTGACACTGCTGTTACAGCTCGTCAGGCAAGTAGCCGTGCACGTGTCCAGGCGAGACGAGGACTGTCTCCTCTGTGGTACCCTCACGGATACACCAAACCTAGGTCAGGACGGTTGAGGAAAGCTCAGGCTCTGGCCTCAGCCAAAGTCGATGACGGAGCACGGAGATGATTAGGGGCGAATCCCCATAAGCGTTTGGCAACTGGCACGGAAACTGTCCAATCTTGAGTGCAAAGGGGTGAGTCACTGGGTTCCCCATTATAACTCGAGAGGACCTCTCCATAATTTGAGAAAAACCAAAAGATTTTCCCGTCCAAGCGGGGTGAAGACCTCGTCTGCTGTGGCGTCTCAGGGTAAAGTACCTCTTCTCTCTTGGACTTCCAAAGTGTCATTCACCTCCTTGATGTGACCCAAGAAATTTCTCGCGCCACCAATCCTCAATCGACGGGAACCCCGAGGGTCCAGCCATGAATGTAAAGGCGCCTCAGTATCCCTGCTGAGCTCCAGATGAGGGGCCCTTTCCTGCTCTGTCGAGAAAGGCTTCCCAGCACTTCCCTCATATTCTGATAGGAGATACTCGAACCAGGACTGTCGGGAGCAGCATCACGGGTCTTGCTACCATTCCCCAAGACTCTCAAATACCTCCATCACTCCAGATGAACCAGGCTGCCCTGCACAGGGTCGACAGTCACCCTGAGGCTCAAAGCATGACACACTGGCACCTGTGACAGACCTGGGTGGTACTTCGAGGTTAAGTCGCAGAACCCTGTGTCCACTCGACGGGGAGCCTTTCACAGCTGCTGCAACTGCGGAGGTAAGCGCAAGTGTACGTCTCCAGGGAAGAAGAGACCTTACTTTCCTGTGAAGGCTCCATGGGAACCTCAAGATTTATGTCAGGTTTGGAGAGGAAAGCTTAGGTACCAGGATCACCACCAGACGAGGACTGAGGACTCTGCGTTGATTGGGGAGGAATCCCAAAAGGCACAAGGCAACTGGCAAGAAGACCGGCATCTCCTGAGGCCTCAGTGGCAGGTCCATGGTCTCCCCGTCGTTACACTAGAAACCATGCCGCGACTCAAGAAATAAAAGTAGCTTCTCCATTGCAAGAGGGTGAGGCAGTTATCAACTGAGGCATCTCTGGGGAAATCATTCCTTTCCTCTTGAACCTCAAAGGGCTCTTTCACCCCCTTGCTGGGACCCAGGAATTTCCCTGCCTTACCGGTCTCAACCAGAGAGGAACAACAAGGGATCTGCTGCGACTCAACAGAGCCCACTTTGCCCCTGCTAAGATCTAGATGATGGTCCCCTTTTCATACCTTTAGGGAAAGGTTCTCTGGGGCTTCGCTCGAATACCAAGAGAGGGTGATCACAACAGGAATGTCAGGGGGAACATTAGGGGTTCGGCCACCATTCACCAAGACCCCCAAATGCCTAGTCCACTGCAGATGAACTAGAATGCACCTCAATGCCCCTTCTGTCACCCTGAGACTCAAAGCATGGCACACTGGCACGTGTGACTGCACTCTGGACCTCGAGAGTAAGCCACAGATCCCTCTGTCCGCTCAAAATGGAGCATGACACTGTGCTGCAGTTGGGCAGGCAAGTAGCCATGCACATGTTCAGGTGAGACAGAAACTGTCTCCTCTGCGGGGGCCTCAGGGGAACCCCCAAGACCTAGGTTAGGACTGTCGAGGCAAGATCAGGCACTGGCCTCAGCAGGAGTCGAGGACAGGGCACCCAGAGCGATTGGGGAGGATTTCCCAGAGGTGACGGACAACTGGCATGGAGAATGTCCTCTCCTGAGGCCACAGCGGTGGGTCCATTGTCTCCCCGTCGTACCTCTAGAAACCTCGCCGCAACTCCCGAAACACCAGTAGCTTCTCCATTGCAAGCGGGGTGAGGCACTTATCCACTGAAGCATCTCTGGGGAAATCACTCCTTCCCTTTTGGATCTCGAAAGGATTTTTCACCCCCTTCCTCTGACCCAGGAATTTCCCCACCCTAACCGTATCAACTCGAGAGGAACGATAAGACATCCCCGCGATTCAACAGAGCCATGTTTGCACCTGCTAAGCTACAGATGTTCGTCGCCTTTACTGCCCCATATAAAAGGTTTCCCTGGATCTTCGATCGAATACCAAGAGGAGGTGCTCGCAAAAGAAAAGTCGGGAGGAGTCTCAGGGTTTCGGCCACCATTCACCAAGACCCCCAAATGCCTTTTCCACTGCAGATGAACTTGACAGCCCCAAATTGCCTTGACTGTCACTCCGAGGCTCAACGCACGACACCCTGGTACGTGTGTTAGCAGTTTGGACCTCGAGAGCAAGCCACAGATCGCTAGTGTGCTCGACATGGAGCCTGACACTGCTGCTGCAGCTGGTCAGGCAAGTCGCCGTGCACGTGTCCAGTGAGACGAAGACTGCCTCCTATGTCGGAGCCTCAGCGGAACCCCCAAGTCCTATGTCAGGACGATCGAGGGAAGCTCAGGAACTGTCCTCAGCACAAGTTGAGGACAGGGCACACTGAGAATATTGGGAAGGAATCCTCAGAGGTGACGGGCAACTGGCACGGAGACTGTCGTCTCCTGAGGCCACACGGTAGTGTGTCATAGCTCCCCGTCGTAACTCCACAAACCACGCCACAACTCGAGAAACACCAGAAGCTTCTCCTTTATCAGTGAGGTGAGGCCCTTATCTGATCCGGCGTCTCGTGGGAAATCACCCCTTCCCTCTTGGACCTCGAAGGGCTCATTCACTCCCTTGCTGTGACAAAAGGAGTTCCCGGCTACAAATGTCGCACCCAAGAGGAACCCCAGTGGACCCGGTGCGACTCAAGAGGAGCCCAGCTTGCACCTGCTAAGCTCTAGATAATAGCCCCTTTTCCTACTCCTTAGTATAAAGTGTCCTGGGACTCCTTTCGCATCCGAAAAGGAGATGCTCACAGTAGGAACGTAGGGAGGAGCATTGGGGTTTCATCCACCATTCTCAAGGACACCCAAATGACTTGTCCATTGCAGATGAACATGTCTACCCTGCACTGCCTTGACTGTCACCCCGAGGCTCGACACCGAAAACACCTACACGTGTGAAAACACTCTGGGCCTGGAGGGCAAGCCAGAGTTCCCTGTGTCCACTCGACATGGAGCCTGACACTGCTGATGCAGCTGGTCAGGCAAGTAGCCGTGCACGTGTCCAGGCGAGACGAGGCCTGTCTCCTCTGTGGGTCCCTGAGGGTTTTTCCAAGACCTAGGTCTGGGTGGTCGAGGAAATCTCAGGCCCCGGCCTCAACCAAAGTCGATGACTGAGCACCGAAACGATTAGGGACGAATCCCCATAAGCGTTTTGCAACTGGCACGGAAACTGTCCAATCTTGAGTGCAAAGGGGCGAATCACTGGGTTCCCCGTTATAACTCGAGAGGACCTCTCCACAATTTGAGAAAAAAACAGATTTTCCCCTCCAAGCGGGGTGAAGACGTCATCTGCTGTGGCGTCTCGGAGTAAAGTACCTCTTCTCTCTTGGACCTCCAAAGTGTCATTCACCTCCATGCTGTGACCCAAGAAGTTCCTCGCGTCGCCATTCCTCACTCGACGGGAACACCGAGGATCCAGCCATGAATGTAAAAGAGCCTCAGTATCCATGCTGAGCTCCAGATGAGGGGCCCTTTCCTGCTCTGTCGAGAAGGGGTTCCCAGCACTTCCCTCACATCCCGACAGGAGACACTCTAACCAGGACTGTCGGGAGCAGAATCCCTGGTCTTACCACCATTACCCAAGACCGCCAAATACCTCGTTTACTCCAGATGAATCTGACTGCCCTGCACAAGGTCGACTGTCACACTGAGGCTAGAAGCCTAACACACTGGCACGTGTGACAGACCTGGGTGGATCCTCGAGGTCAAGGCACAGATCCCTGTGTCCACAGAACAGGGAGCCTTTCACAGCTGCTGCAGCTGCAGGAGCAAACGCAAGTGTACATCTCCAGTCACGACGAGGACTGACTTTCCTGTGGGGGCTCCATAGGAACCCGAGGATTTATGTAAGCATGGGCTAGGTAAACTCACGTACCAGCTTCAGCACCAGATGAGGACTGAGGTCTCGGCGGTGACTGGTTGGAATCCCCAAAGGTGCATGGCAACTGGCAAAAAGACTGGCCTCTCCTGAGGCCACAGGGGTGGATCCATGGGCTCCCTGTCATAACTGCAGAATCCCCGAAACAACTCGAAAAAGAGCAGAAGCTTCTCCATTGCAAGCGGGGTGAGGCTCTTATCCACTGCGGCTTCTCTGGGGAAATCACTATTTCTCTCTTCGACATCGAAGAGCTCTCCCCCCCCCACCTTGCTGTGACACAGGAATTTACCCGCCCTACCCGTCTCAACTGTAGGGGAACAAAAAGGGATCTGCTGAGACTCAACAGAGCCCTGTTTGCCACTGCTAAGCTCCAGGTGATCGTCCCCTTTCCTGCCCCTTCGGGAAAGGTTCCCTGAAACTTCGATCGAATATCAAGAGGAGATGCTCGCAACAGAAAAGTCGGGAGGAGCATCAGGGGTTCGGCCACAATTCACCAAGACACTCAAATGCCTTGTCCACTGCAGATGAACTTGACAGCCCCGCACTACCTTGACTGTCATCCCAAGGCCTCGACACACGACCCACTGGCACGTGTGGCAGCACATTGGACCTCGAAAGCAAGTCACATATCACTCATTCCGCTCGACATGGAGCCTCACACTGTTCCTACAGCTGGTCAGGCAAGTAGCCGTGTCCGTGTCCAGGCGAGCCGAGGCCTGTTTACTCTGTGGGGCACAGGGGTACACCAAGACCTAGGTCAGTACGGTAGAGGAAAGCTCAACCTACGGCCTAGAAAGAAGTCAAGGACTGAGCAACGAGACGATTAGGGAAGAATCCCCAGAGGCGCATGGCAACTGGCACGAATACTGTCCCATCCCGAGTCCACAGGGGTGAATACCTGGTTTCCCCGTTGTAACTCGAGAGGACCTCGACACATCTTGAGAAAAACCAAAAGATTCTCCCCTGCAAGCGGTGTGAGGACCTCATCTGCTGTGGCGTCTCGGGGGAAAGAACCTCTTCTCTCTTGGACCAAGAAGCTGTCGTGCACCTTCCTGCTGTGACCCAAGAAGTTACTCCCGATGCCCGTGCTCACTTGTGGGGAACACCGAGGGTCCCGCCATGACTGTAAAGGAGCCCTAGTTGCCTGCTGGGTTCCAGATAAGGGTCCCTTTCCTTCTCTGTCGGAAAAAGGTTCCCAGCATTTCCCTCACATCCCAACAGGAGACACTCGAACCAGGATTGTTGGGAGCAGCATCAGGGGTCTTGCTACTATTACCCAAGACACCCAAATGCCTCCATCACACCAGATGAACCTGGCTGCCCTGCACTGGGTCGACAGTCACCCCGAGGCTCAAAGCCTGACACACTGGCACGTGTGACAGACCTGGGTGGTACTTCGAGGTCAAGTCACAGATCCCTGTGACCACACTACGGGGAGCCTTTCACAGTTGCTACAGCTGCGGAGGCAAGCTCAAATGTACGTCTCCAGGGAAGAAGAGACCTTACTTTCCTGTGAAGGCTCCATGGGAACCTTAAGATTTATGTCAGCTTTGACGAGGAAAGCTTAGGTCCCAGGTTCACCACCAGACGAGGACTGAGGACTCTGCGTTGATTGGGGAGGAATCCCAAAAGTCACATGGCAACTGGCAAGAAGACTGGCATTTCCTGAGGCCACAGTGGCAGGTCCATGGTCTCCCCTTCGTTACACTAGAAACCCTGCCGCAATTCAAGAAATAACAGTAGTTTCTCCATTGCAAGCGGGGTGAGGCACTTATCAACTGAGACATCTCTGGGGAAATAATTCCTTCCCTCTTGGACCTCAAAGGGCTCTTTCCCCCTTGCTTGGACCCAGGAATTTCCCTGTCCTACCGGTCTCAACCAGAGAGGAACAACAAGGGATCTGCTGTGACTCAACAGAGCCCGGTTTGCCCCAGCTAAGATCTAGATGATCGTCCCCTTTCCGGACCCTTAGGGAAAGGTTCCCTGGGGATTCGCTCGAATACCAAGAGGGGGTGATCACAACAGGAATGTCGGGGGGAACATTAGGGGTTCGGCTACCATTCACCAAGACCCCCAAATGCCTTGACCACAGCAGATGAACTAAACTGCCCCTCAATGCCCCTTCTGTCACCCCGAGACTCAAAACACGGCAACTGGCACGTGTGACAGCACTTTGGACCTCGAGGGCAAGCCACAGATCCCTCGGTCTGCTCAACATGGAGCCTGACACTGCTGCTGCAGCTGGACAGGCAAGTAGCCATGCACATGTCCAGGTGAGACGGAACCTGTCTCCTCTGCGGGGGCCTCAGGGGAACCTGCAAGACCTAGGTCAGCACTATCGAGGCAAGATCAGGCACGGGCCTCAGCACAAGTCGAGGACAGGGCACCCAGAAACGAATGGGGAGGAATACCCAGAGGTGACGGGCAACTGGCACGGAGACTGTCCTCTCCTGAGGCCACAGTGGCGAGCCCATGGTCTCCCCGTCATACGTCTAGAAACCCCGCTGCAACTCGAGAAACACCAGTAGCTTCTCCATTGCAAGCGGGGTGAGGCACTTATCCACTGAGGCATCTCTGGGGAAATCACTCCTTCCCTTTTGGATCTCGAAGGGATTTTTCACCCCCTTCCTCTGACCCAGGAATTTCCCCACCCTAACCGTATCAACTCGAGAGGATCAATAAGACATCTGCGCGATTCAACAGAGCCATGTTTGCACCTGCTAAGTTCCAGATGATCGTCGTCTTTACTGCCCTATAGAAAAGTTTTCCCTGAATCTTTGCTCGAATACCAAGAGGAGGTGCTCGCAACAGAAGTGTCTGGAGGAGACTCAGGGTTTCGGCCACCATTCACCAAAACCCCAAATACCTTGTCCACTGCAGATGAACTTGACAGCCGCAAACTGCCTTGACTCTCACCTCGAGGCTCAACGCACGACACCCTGGTACGTGTGTCAGCAGTTTGGACCTCGAGAGCAAGCCACAGATCGCTAGTGCGCTCGACATGGAGCCTGACACTGCTGCTGCAGCTAGTCAGGCAAGTCGCCGTGCACGTGTCCAGTGAGACAAAGACTGTCTCCTCTGTCAGAGCCTCAGCGGAACCCCCAACACTTAGGTCTGGACGGTCGAGGGAAGCTCAGGCACTCTCCTGATCACAAGTTGAGGACAGGGTTCACTGAGACGATTGGGGTGGAAACCTCAGAGATGACTGGCAACTGGCATTGAGAATGTCCTCTTCTGAGGCCACAGGGTTGTGTGTCTTAGCTCCCCGTCGAAACTCGAGAAACGACGCCACAACTCCGTAAACAGCAGAAGCTTCTCCTTTGCAAAAGTTATGAGGCCCTTATGATCCGGAGTCTCTTGGAAAACCACTTCTCCCCGCTATGACCTCGAAGGGCCCCTTCACTCCCTTGATGTAACACAAAGAGTTCCCGGCCATAACCGTCATACACAAGAGGAACCCCAGTAAACCCGTTGCGACTCAAGAGGAGCACAGTTTGCCCCTGCTAAGCTCTAGATGATAGTGCCTTTTCAAGCTCCTTAGTATAAAGTGTCCTGGGTCTTCTGTCGCTTCCCAAAGGGAGGTGCTCGCAATAGAAACTTTGGGAGTATCATCTGGGGTTTGGTCATCATCTCTAAGACACCCAAATGCCTTGTCCACTGCAGATGAACTTGTCTGACCTGCACTGCCTTGACTATCACCCCGAGGCTCGACGCCCCAAACACCTGCACGTGTGACAGCAGTTTGGGCCTGGAGTTCAAGCCACAGATACCTGTGTCTACTCGGCATGGAGCCTGACACTGCTGTTGCAGCTTGTCAGGGAAGTAGTCTTGCACGTTTCCAGGCGAGACGAGGTCTGTCTCCACTGTGGGTCCCTGAGGGTTATTCCAAGACCTAGGTCAGGGCGGTCCAGGAAAGCTCAGGCTCCGGCCTCAGCAAAGGTCAAGGACTGAGCACCGAGATGACTAGGGAAGAATACCCATAGGTGTCTGGCCACTGGTACGGAAACTGTCCAATCTTGAGTGTACAGGGGCGAGTCTCTGGGGTCCAATTGTAACTCGAGAGGACACCCCACAACTTGAGAACAACCAAAAGATTTTCCCCTGCAAGTTGGGTTAGGACCTCGACTGCTGTGGCATCTCGAGAGAAAGAATCTGTTCGCTCTTGGACCTCCAAAGTGTCGTTCACCTTCTTGCTGTGACGCAAGAAGTTTCTCGTGCCACCCGTCCTCACTCGAGGGGAACACCAAAGTTCCCGCCATGAATGTAAAGGAGCCCCAGTATCCCTGCTGAGCTCCACATGAGTGGCCCTTTCTTGCTCTGTCTGGAAAGGGTTCCCAGACTTCCCTCCCATCCCAACAGGAGACACTCGAAACAGGACTGTTGGGAGCAGCATCATGGGTCTTGCTCCTATTCCCCAAGCCACCCAAATACCTCATTCACTCCAGATGAACCTGATTGCCCTGCACTTGGTCTACTGTCACACTGAGGCTCGAAGCCTGACACACTGGCACTTGTGACAGACCTGGGTGGATCCTCGAGGTCAAGGCACAGATCCCTTTGTCCACTCGACGGGGAGTCTTTCACATTAATGCAGCTGCAGGAGCAAGCACAAGTGTACATCTCTAGTCATGATGAGGCCTGTCTTTCCTGTGGGGGTTTCATGGGAACCCCAATATTTATATCAGCATTGGCGAGGTAAGCTCAGATACCCGCTTCAGCACCAGACGGAAACTGAGGATTCGGGCGAAGACTGGGGAGGAATCCCCAAAGTCGCAAGGCAACTGACAAGAAGACTGGCCTCTCCTGAGGGTACAGGTGCGGGTTTATGGGATACCCGCCGTAACTCGAGAAACCACGCTACAACTTGAGAAATAACAGAATCATCTCCCTTGCAAGCGGGGTGATATAATTATCCACTGCGGCATCTCTGGGGAAATCATTGTTTCCCTCGTAGAACTCTAAGGGCTCTTTCACCCCGTTGCTGGGACCCAGGAATTTCCACGCCCTACGGGTCTCAACCTGAGAGGAACAACAAGGGATCTGCTGCGACTCAACAGAGCCCTGTTTGCCCATGCTAAGATCTAGATGATCGTCCCATTTCCGGACCCTTAGAGAATGGTTCCCTGGGGCTTCGCTCGAATATCAAGAGGGGGTGATCACAACAGGAATGTCGGGGGGAACATTAGGGGTTCGGCCACCATTCACCAAGGCCCCCAAATGCCTTGTCCACTGCAGATGAACTAAACTGCCCCGCAGTGCCTCGACTGTCAACCCGAGACTCAAAACACGGCACACTGGCACGTGTGACAGCACTTTGGACCTCGAGGGCAAGCCACAGATCCCTCGGTCTGCTCGACATGGAGCCTGACACTGCTGCTGCAGCTGGAAAGGCAAGTAGCCATGCACATGTCCAGGTGAGACGGAACCTGTCTTCTCTGCGGGGGCCTCAGGGGAACCTGCAAGACCTAGGTCAGCACTATCGAGGCAAGATCAGGCACTGGCCTCAGCACAAGTCGAGGACAGGGCACCCAGAAACGATTGGGGAGGTTTTCCCAGAGGTGACGGTCAACTAGCACGGAGACAGTCCTCTCTTATGGTCACCGGGGCGGGTCCATGTTCTCCCCATCATACCTCTAGAAATTCCGTCGCAACTCGAGAAACACCAGTAACTTCTCTTTTGCAAGCGGGGTATTTTCCCAGAGGTGACGGTCAACTAGCACGGAGACAGTCCTCTCTTATGGTCACCGGGGCGGGTCCATGTTCTCCCCATCATACCTCTAGAAATTCCGTCGCAACTCGAGAAACACCAGTAACTTCTCTTTTGCAAGCGGGGTGAGGCACATATACACTGAGGCATCTGTGTGGAAATCACTCCTTCCCATTTGTATCTCGAAGGGATTTGTCACCCACTTCCTCTGACCCAGGAATTTCCCCACCCTAACCGTATCAACTCCGGGGAAAGATAAGATATCCGCGGGATTCAACAGAGCCATGTTTGCAGCTGCTAAGCTTCAGATGATCGTCCCCTTTACTGCCCCATAGAAAAGGTTTCCCTGGATCTTCGATCGAATTCCAAGATGAGGTGCTCGCAACAGAAAAGTCGGGAGGAGCATCAGGGTTTCGGCCACCATTCACCCAGACCCCCAAATGTCTTGTCCACTGCAGATGAACTTGACAGCCCCAAACTGCCTTAACTGTCACCCTGAGGCTCAAAGATCGACACCCTGGTACGTGTGTAAGCACTTTGGACCTCGAAAGCAAGCCACAGATCGCTAGTGCGCTAGACATGGAGCCTGACACTGCTGCTGCAGCTGGTCGGGCAAGTCACCGGGCACGTGTCCAGTGAGACGAAGACTATCTCCTCTGTCGGATCCTCAGCAGAACCCCCAAGACCTAGGTCAGGACTGTCGAGTTAAGCTCAGGCACTGGCCTCAGCACAAGTCGAGGACAGGGCACACTGAGAAGATTGGGGAGGAATCCTCAGAGGTGACGGGCAACTGGCACGGAGACTGTCTTCTCCTGAGGCCAAAGTGGAGCGCCTCTGGGCTCCACGTCGTAACTCGACAAACCTCGCCACAACTCGCAGAACACCAAAAGCTTCTATTTTGCGAGTGGGGTCAGGCCCTTATCTGATCCGGCGTCTCATGAGATATCACCTCTTCCCTCTTGGACCTCGAAGGGCTCATTCACTCCCTTCTGTGACCAAAGGAGTTCCCTGCCACAAACGTCACATGCAAGAGGAACCACAGTGGACCAGATGCGACTCAAGAGGTACCCAGTTTGCACCTGCTAAGCTCTAGATAATAGTCCCTTTTCTTACTCCTTAGTATAAAGTGTCCTGGGACTCCCTTCGCATCCCAAAAGGAGATGCTCACAGTAGGAACGTAGGGAGGAGCATTGGGGTTTCATCCACCATTCTCAAGGACACCCAAATTACTTCTTCCCTGAAGATGAACCTGTCTGCCCTGCACTGCCTTGACTGTCACCCCGAGGCTTGACGCCGAAAACACCTACACGTTTCACAACACTTTGGGCCTCTAAGGCAAACCACAGTTCCCGTTGTCCACTGGACAGGGAGCCTGACACTGATGCTGCAGCTTCTCAGGCAAGTAGCTGTGCACGTGTAAAGTTGAGATGAGGTCTGTCTTCTCTGTGGGACCCTGAGGGTTAATCCAAGGCCTAGGTCAGGTCGGTCGAAGAAAGCTCAGGATCCGGCCTCAGCAAAGGTCGAGGACTGAGCATCGAGATAATTAAGGAAAAATCCCAGATGCGCCTGGCAACTGGCACGGAGACAGTCCAATCCTGAGTGCACAGGGGCGAGTGCCTGGGTTACCCGTTGTAACTCGAGAGGACCACGCCACAACTTGAGAAAAATCAAAAGATTCACCCCTGCAAGCAGGGTCAGAACCTCGTCTGTTGTGGCGTATCGGAGGAAAGAATCTCTTCTCTCTTGGATATCCAATGTGTTGTTCACATACTTGCTGTGACCCAAGAAGTTTCTCCCGCCGCCCATCCTCACTCGAGGGGAACACCGAGGGTTCCGCCATGAATGTAAATGATCCCCAGTATCCCTGCTGAGCTCCAGATAACGGTCCCTTTCCTGCTCTGTCGGGAAACTGTTCTCTGTATTTCCCTCACATCCCAACAGGAGACACTCGAACCAGGACACTCAGGAGCAGCATCAGGGGTCTTGCCACCATTCTCCAAGACCCCCAAATACCTCGTTCACTCCAGATGAAACTGACAGTCCTGCACTGGGTCGACTGTCACCGCGAGGCTCGAATACTGACACACTGGCACGTGTGACACACCCAGCTGGTACCTCGAGTTCAAGTCACTGATCCCTGTGTCCACCCGAAGGGGAGGCTTTCACAGCTGTTGCAGCTGCACAAGCAAGCGCAAGTGTATGTCTCCAGGCAAGACGAGGCCTGATTTCCTGTGAGGACTCCATGGGATCCCCAAGATTTATGTCAGCATGGGCGAGGAAATTTCAGGTAGCAGCCTCAGCACTTGACAAGGACTGAGGACTCGGCGATGACTGTGGAGGAATCCGCAAAGGCGCATGGCAACTGGCAAGAAGGCTGGCCTCTCCTGGGGCCACTGGGGCAGGTTCATTGGCTCCCGGTTGTAACTCGAGAAACCCCGCCACAACACGAGAAATACCAGAAGCTGCTCCCTTGCAGGCAGATTGAGGCCCTTATCCACTGCAGNAAGGCGCATGGCAACTGGCAAGAAGGCTGGCCTCTCCTGGGGCCACTGGGGCAGGTTCATTGGCTCCCGGTTGTAACTCGAGAAACCCCGCCACAACACGAGAAATACCAGAAGCTGCTCCCTTGCAGGCAGATTGAGGCCCTTATCCACTGCAGCATCCCTGGGGAAATCACTTCTTCCCTATTGGTCCAAGAAGGGCTCATCCCCCCACCCCTCTTGGTGTGACCCAGGAATTTCCTCACACTACCCTTCTGAACTCGAGAGGAACAATAAGGGATTCGCTGCATCTCAACAGAGCCCTGTTTGCCCCTTATAAGCTCCAGATGATCACGATGACTGTGGAGGAATCCGCAAAGGCGCATGGCAACTGGCAAGAAGGCTGGCCTCTCCTGGGGCCACTGGGGCAGGTCCATGGGCTCCCGGTTGTAACTTGAGAAACCCCACCACAACACGAGAAATACTAGAAGCTGCTCCCTTGCAGGCAGATTGAGGCCCTTATCCACTGCGGCATCCCTGGGGAAATCACTTCTTCCCTATTGGTCAAAGAAGGGCTCATCCCCCCACCCCCCTTGTTGTGACCCAGGAATTTCCTCGCACTACCCTTCTGAACTCGAGTGGAACAATAAGGGATTCGCTGCATCTCAACAGAGCCCTGTTTGCCCCTTATAAGCTCCAGATGATCGTCCCTTTTCCTGCCGCTTAGGGAAAAGTTCCCTGGAGATTCGCTCGAACACCAAGAGGAGGTGCTCGCAACAGGAAAATCGGGAGGAGCATCAGGGTTTCGGCCACCATTTACCAAGGTGTGCAAATGCCTTGTCCACTGCATATGAACTTGACAGCCCTTCACTGCCTTGACTGTCACCCTGAGGCTTGAAGCAGGACACACTGGCACGTGTGACAGCACTTTGGTCCTCGAGAGCAAGCCACAGGTCATTCTGTCCGCTCCACATGGATCCTGTCACTGCTGCTTCAGCTGGTCAGGAAGTAGTCGAGCACGTGTCCAGGTGAGACGAAGCCTCTCTCCACTGATGGAGACTCAGGGGAACCCCTAGACCTTGGTCAGGACGGTCGAGGGAAGCTCAGCCACTGGCCTCAGCACAAGTCGAGGACAGGGCACCCAGATATGATTGGATAGGAATCCTCAGAGGAGACTGGCAACTCGCACGGAGACCGTCCTCTCCTGAAGCCTCAGGTGCGCGTCCCTGGCCTCCCCGTCGTAAGTTGAGAAACCCTGTCACAACTCGAGAAACACCAGTAGTTTCTCCCTTGCAAGCGGGGTAAAGCTCTTATCTCATCCGGCATTTCGTGGGAAAGCACCCCTTACGTCCTCTCCTGAAGCCTCAGGTGCGCGTCCCTGGCCTCCCCGTCGTAAGTTGAGAAACCCTGTCACAACTCGAGAAACACCAGTAGTTTCTCCCTTGCAAGCGGGGTAAAGCTCTTATCTCATCCGGCATTTCGTGGGAAAGCACCCCTTCCCTCTTGGACCTCGAAGGGCTCCTTCACTCCCTTGCTGTGATACAAGGAATTCCTGGCCACAACCGTTCCACCCAAGAATCCCGGACACGCTGGGACTCAAGAGGAGCCCAGTTTGCCAATACTAATCTCTAGATGATAGCTCCTTTTCCTGCTCCTTAGTCTAAGGTGTCCTGGGGCTTCCATCGCATCCCAAAAGGAAGTGCCCGCAGTAGGAAAGTCAGGAGGATCATCTGGGGTTCGGCCACCATTCTCCAAGATCCCGAAATGCCTTTTCCACTGCAGATGAATCTGTCTGCCCTGCACTGACTTGACTGTCATCTGGAGGCTCGACCCCTGAAACATCTGCACGTGTGACAGCACTTTGGGCCTCGAGGCAAAGCCACAGATCTCTGTGTCCGCTCGACAGGGAGCCTGATACTGCTGCTGCTGCTGGTCAGGCAAGCAGCTGTGCATGTGTCCAGGCGAGAAGAGGCCTGTCTCCTCTATCAGGCCCTCAGGGGTACACCAAGATGTAGGTCAGGATGGTCGAGGAAAGCTCAGGCTCTGGAATCAGAAAAAGTCGA